>JAVJIF010011977.1:0-111913 GCA_038442645.1 Agave tequilana | reverse complement strand
TCATATATCATGTATCAACTATAACATGGCAGGTACTAGTGGTCCGGTATCATGTACAAATATAGCATGGCAACCATCGGTATCAAAATATCATAAAAGTTACAGTGACAATTACTAAGCATGCGACGGTAATAGCAAAGCATATAACAACACAAGAATGTAACCGCACAATGATAAAATAAATGCATGCCAAAAATAACTGTACTCGCCTCAATACCGAAAAACCGCGAGAAATCCCGAAACACCGGAAATCCGAGCACAACACCAATCCATATATCAAAATATATTTATTATTATTTTTAGAGAGAGAAAGAGGAGAGATAAAAAGTTAGAAAGAGAAAGAGAGGTTAGAGAGAGAAAGTCTAGAGAGAGAAAGTGGGATTTCTAGAGAGAGAAAATCTAGAGTGAGAAAGAGTGATTTTAGAGATAATCTAGAGAGAGAAAGTAGAGAGAGAAAGTCTAGAGGGAGGGATTCCAGAGAGAGAAAGTGATGAGAGAGAAAGAGAGAGGGGGAGAGAAAAATCTGGAGAGAGAAAGTGCTTGCAGTGAGAGAGAGAATGAGAGAGAGAGATGAGGGAGAAGAGAGAGATGAGAGAGAGAGGGAAAAGAGAGAGAGAGAGAGAGCAGGAGAGAGAGAGAGAGAGAGAGAAGAGAGAGAGATGAGTGCAGAACAGGGCAGGGGGCAGCAGCCCCCTGCACAGGCCCAGGGGCTTCTAGCCCCTGGCCAGGAACGGCCGCCGGCGCCGGCGAAGCGCCGGCGGCGCGCCGGCGCTGGGGTGGCCACGCCACCCCAGAGGAGAGACAGGGAGGGGGCAGCAGCCCCCTCCTCCAGGCCACGGCCAGGGCTGCTGCCCTGGCCGGCCAGACTCTGGCCGCGGCAGCGCGGCCAGAGGACAGAGGGGGGAAGAGGACGGGGGCCCGCCGGCCCTCGGTGGCCGGCGCAGGCCAGGGGTGGCCGCCGGCCACCCCAACAGTGAGGGAGAGAGAGGGAGAAGAGGGGGGAGAGAGTGGTGTGAGAGAGAGAGAATGGAGAGGGGAGCTGGGCCCCTCTCCGACCAGTGGCCGCCGGCGGCGGTCCTGGCCGCCGGCGAGGCCAACAGAGAGAGAGGGAGGGAGGAAGAGAGAGGGGGAGGCTGCGCCTCCCCTCCTCGCACGCGCACAGGGGGCCTTCTGGCCCCCTGGCCGCGCCCAGGCCGGCGCTCAGGCCGTCGGCGTCGCGCCGGCGGCGGGCATCCCTCGCCGGGGCGCCGGAGGGCGGGAGGTGGAGATCGGGTTGGGTTCCAGCAGAGGAGGAAGGAGAGAAGAGAAATAAAAAGAAAAGGAAAAAGAAAAAAAAGAAAAAGAAAAGGAATAAGTAAAAATGGGGGGGAGATTTATTAAAGGTGGAGATTGATGTGATGGGGGTGGTTGTGATGTGATGGGACATGGGGATGTCAGGTTGACTTTTTGGGGGGAAAAGGAAGAATAGAATTTTGAGAAAGAGAATGTAAAAATAATATTCTTTAAATAGGGTAAAAATTTGACTGTTTCAGAATCGTTCCGAAAATTTCTCAAAAATAGAAAATAATATTTTAAGATGCCCGGTGAAATCGGATTCGAGAAATTCAATGTAGATTTCAAATTAAAAATCCTGGAATCTTCCGGCGGTACCGGTCGACACCAAAACCGGTGGATTTTCGATAAATTATGAAAAATCTCGAAAAATGAATTTAGATAGAAAATGATATTCTAAGAAGTAAACTGAAAGCCGTTTTTGAAAATTCAATCCCATTTGAAAACTAAAAATCCTGGAATCAGTCAGTGATACTGACCGACACCAGTTTTTGGAGATTTTGCAAATAATTCTGAAAAATTCCAGAAAATCATGAAAATCTAAAATATTGGAAAACGATGTTTAAACTGAAATCGGTCAAATCGGATTATCAGAAATGCCAAATCGAGTGAAGCACTAGGTTCGGGCCCCCGGTTCAGACTAGGGCTGACTCCGAGTCCACGAATCCAAATCCAACACAAAACGATCACACTAATAATCATAAAAAAAACAAATACAAGATAAATTAAAGAAATATGCTAGAAAAATCAGAATACGTATCTACGTACGTATTCCAGGAACGGGGTGTTACATTCCATCCACCTTACAAAAATTTCGTCCTCGAAATTTCGATAAGGGGAGGATAAACACGGAAGGAATAGGAATGAGGATTTATACCATCAAGATATGAGTAACTGAGGATAATTCCCACAAATTGGCTGAATGATAAACCCAAGACTGAGACATCTCTGCACTACTGCCATATATATATCCTCTGACGTGTCATAATAATACTGACCTGACGTCTGCTCTTTCGGACTGCGAAGCAAAGCTGATAAACCCATAAAAATCCATAGTGCTGAAATCCATAATATAGAATCTCTGGAAATCCATAGAAATCCGTAATATAATATAAAGTCTCGCATGGCATGAAGCTGTCCTTGACAAGGAATCCATAGTAGAATTACTGATACTGCACACACTATTTCTCCAGAATACCGAAGATAAAGAAAACCCCGACAATACTGAGCATGAATCAAGAAGACCAATAATTAAGAATTCCTGAATACTGGGCATTGCAATCTCTGAAAGGCATAACTAAGAATATAGAGTAACCATAAAGAATTCTGAATACTGACTTCTGAATGATAACCCGACTGCACATGAAACATTAAAGAATACTCAATCTCTGCAAGGTTGGCTGAATGGATTCGTTCAAACGGATCATGGCAATAGCTCAGATATAGCGAGGAAACCCTGTACATCGGATCCATGAAAACATACAAGCAGAAGAAGTCCGAGGAACAGCTAGAGTGCAAAGCACTGGAGGGACTAGCCACGGACGGAACCAAGCCTAGGTAAGGCCATCGCGTAACACATCTCAGGTGTTAAGCATTAGGGTGCAGCGGAGCTAACGCTCTGCGAGGCTCGCACTTGGCGGAGCTCACGCAGCGAAGCCAGCGCATAACACAACGCTAAATGCTAAGCACCAGGGTGCAGCGAAGCCCACACGGTTAGGTCCACGGGTGACTAGAACACAACCCTCACTTGGCGAGGCTAGCGGGGTCCATAATCCACCAAATCAATAAAAACTTCCAGAAGCTGGTGGTTCTGAGAACACGATCAAGAATCACAATAATCGAAACGAGTCTCGAATGCTGTCTCCATAACTCCGTCTGGCAGATGCCCTGAATCCGAAATACTGTTCCATACCGATGTTCCTCATGTAATGATACGGTCTGTCTGATTATATAAGTGATGACTACCCCACTTGCTGTGCTGATTTCCCGTGATTTATCCATATACACTAGAATAGGATGCGAGGCCGAAGAACCATCCAATATAAGACCAGGTGATGCACCAGAGTTAAGAATACCAGAACATAATGATAGCGAACTATGTCTGTCTTGCTGCTACCCTGCCAGTTTATCCATATCTTGAGTTGGTATAAGAATGATAGGAACAGGAAATGGGAAAGGATGGAAGAGATTTCAAGAATCAAGGAAAGGACGATCAAGAGGGAATGGATAACTTTGTACTTGCAGTTGGATTGTATAACCACGACTCATGCATTGTACCGAGGATGTGAGAGCCTAGGCTCTGATACCACCCTGTAACGCCCCGATCCGGAGGGTACGGAGACGTTACTGCGACGTATATACGAAGGTCGGAAATACCCTAACGTATATACGCTAAGCATCAATACAGGCAGGGGTCAGAGTACGGAAGCACAGTGGTAATATACAATCCAGCAATAATAACACCAGTACACAGTTATCACAAGGCATGATATAATATCTGAAGAATATATGATCACTAAGAGGCACAAAAGTAGGTGCACAATATGAAATACTAAATACTCACGAGTAGCAAGATGAAAATCTCGCGAGCCAATCAAGAAAAGGCGGGAAGGAAGAGGGTCTGGACAGGCAACCGCTAATCCACGCTCCCGCTGCGCCACTCTGATTAGGTATACTAAGGCTAAGGTCCAGACTCCGGGATCTGGACATGAGAATCCAGGGTTGTTAGCAACCCCAGCGAGTACAAAGAATGAAGCCAGATGGCGTGCATAACAGGCACACGTGTACATGATCAAGTGATGTGGTCCAGGCACGCAGGTACAGGAAGTGACAAGTAACATAAAGGAAAATGGCGGTAAATCCGAGATCAAGTAAATACATGTATATCAGTAAATCTGAATCGGAAAGCATGCATGAAATACGTGTAGAGGGTATAGTAACATAAACATGTGACATACATGGAAAACAAGTGATAAATACACTAAAACACGCGATAAACAAGTATGGACATGAAATAAGGCAGTAAGTAAAGTAACAACAAGAAAATCAGTTATATAAGCCCATATTACCGATCTGTGAGGTTAGTACGTCGAAGGAATAATCCAAACAAGGAAACCCTCATATATATACCCTGTACATCACGTCACCGTAATCTGAGTTTATATAATCTGACTTTTCCTTCACATCAGCATAATAATGAAACAATATGGAAGCACAAGTATAAGTGGTGAGCAGTGTAGGTCAAGAGTAAAGCTGGTCAAATATCAGGAGCAGGTTATTATTAATTATTAAGACTCATCTGATTTGTATACATCGGTATGTGTCCCATCCCACATACCTCAACATACAGACCGGAGAGTAAGTTATTGGAAACTGATGAAGATCGATGAACCATGTTTCGGATGGGTCCCGTGCATGCCCGGGACAACGGTCAAGGAGTATCCGGTGCTGAGCCGGAACGTACCGCTAGGTACCGGGACTTATTGTACGCCCGAACAGGAATAGGATGTCACCGCTCCCACAGGAATAGGCCTAGGGGCTTATGGTACAACCGGCAGGCAAGGGAGTAGGGGTGCCAGTACACCCCACGGAAACGCCTGGTGGCCTCCAGGTCGAATCCAAGTATGTGGCCACGCGCGGCTCGATAAGACCACCATAAACATGATTAATCAGGGCCCATCAGTTTCCCCAAACCAGGTGTAAGTTGTCCAATTATTATAATTTATCCAGTGATAATGTCCACAGAGTATTCATAGTAAACCCATATTCATGGTTATCCTATTACGGGGTCAACAAGAGTATAGTACAGGAGTAATGTCAGGAGCCTCCCTATTTCAGGGGGTCAAGTATACAGGAGTACAGGAGCTCAGGAGTACCAAATATCTGGTAATAATAATGTAATAATCACGTCATGTCCCCGTAACAGTGATAATCATGAATATGTCATACAGGTATCAGGGGTAGTAATGTCCGGTCAAGGGTCATGATGTCAGGTCTAGGTATTTATACCACATGAAAGCATATCATATACCGGGTGTCAGGAGCAGGTGTCAAGTGTGACATATCAAGAATCAATGTCTAATATAAAGTGATAAGTGTAGCAAGACAAGTACCGGGGTCAGGTATCACATGTCATATATAGCATGGCAAGTATCAGTATCAGGTGTCACATATAGCATGGCAAGTATCAGTGTTATATATCATGCATCAACTACAGCATGGCAAGTGTCGGTATCATATATCATGTATCAACTATACATGGCAGGTACTAGTGGTCCGGTATCATGTACAAATATAGCATGGCAACCATCGGTATCAAAATATCATAAAAGTTACAGTGACAATTACTAAGCATGCGACGGTAATAGCAAAGCATATAACAACACAAGAATGTAACCGCACAATGATAAAATAAATGCATGCCAAAAATAACTGTACTCGCCTCAATACCGGAAAACCGCGAGAAATCCCGAAACACCGGAAATCCGAGCACAACACCAATCCATATATCAAAATATATTTATTATTATTTTTAGAGAGAGAAAGAGGAGAGATAAAAAGTTAGAAAGAGAAAGAGAGGTTTAGAGAGAGAAAGTCTAGAGAGAGAAAGTGAGATTTCTAGAGAGAGAAATTCTAGAGTGAGAAAGAGTGATTTAGAGATAATCTAGAGAGAGAAAGTAGAGAGAGAAAGTCTAGAGGGAGGGGATTCCAGAGAGAGAAAGTGATGAGAGAGAAAGAGAGAGGGGGAGAGAAAAATCTGGAGAGAGAAAGTGCTTGCAGTGAGAGAGAGAATGAGAGAGAGAGATGAGGGAGAAGAGAGAGATGAGAGAGAGAGGGAACAAGAGAGAGAGAGAGAGCAGGAGAGAGAGAGAGAGAGAGATGAGTGCAGAACAGGGCAGGGGGCAGCAGCCCCCTGCACAGGCCCAGGGGCTTCTAACCCCTGGCCAGGAACGGCCGCCGGCCGCCGGCGAAGCGCCGGCGGCGCGCCGGCGCTGGGTGGCCACGGCCACCCCAGAGGAGAGACAGGGAGGGGGCAGCAGCCCCCTCCCTCCAACAGGCCACGGCCAGGGCTGCTGCCCTGGCCGGGCCAGACTCTGGCCGCGGCAGCGCGGCCAGAGGACAGAGGGGGGAAGAGGACGGGGGCCCGCCGGCCCTCGGTGGCCGGCGCAGGCCAGGGGTGGCCGCCGGCCACCCCAACAGTGAGGGAGAGAGAGGGAGAAGAGGGGGGAGAGAGTGGTGTGAGAGAGAGAGAATGGAGAGGGGAGCTGGGCCCCTCTCCGGCCAGTGGCCGCCGGCGGCGGTCCTGGCCGCCGGCGGCGGTCCTGGCCGCCGGCGAGGCCAACAGAGAGAGAGGGAGGGAGGGAAGAGAGAGGGGGAGGCTGCGCCTCCCCTCCTCGCACGCGCACAGGGGGCCTTCTGGCCCCCTGGCCGCGCCCAGGCCGGCGCTCAGGCCGTCGGCGTCGCGCCGGCGGCGGGCATCCCTCGCCGGGGCGCCGGAGGGAGGGAGGTGGAGATCGGGTTGGGTTCCAGCAGAGGAGGAAGGAGAGAAGAGAAATAAAAAGAAAAGGAAAAAGAAAAAAAGAAAAAGAAAAGGAATAAGTAAAAATGGGGAGATGATTTATTAAAGGTGGAGATTGATGTGATGGGGTGGTTGTGATGTGATGGGACATGGGGATGTCAGGTTGACTTTTTGGGGGGAAAGGAAGAATAGAATTTTGAGAAAGAGAATGTAAAAATAATATTATTTAAATAGGGTAAAAATTCGACTGTTTCAGAATCGTTCCGAAAATTTCTCAAAAATAGAAAATAATATTTTAAGATGTTCGGTGAAATCGGATTCGAGAAATTCAATGTAGATTTCAAATTAAAAATCCTGGAATCTTCCGACGGTACCGGTCGACACCAAAACGGTGGATTTTCGATAAATTCTGAAAAATCTCGAAAAATGAATTTAGATAGAAAATGATATTCTAAGAAGTAAACTGAAAGCCGTTTTTGAAAATTCAATCCCATTTGAAAACTAAAAATCCTGGAATCAGTCAGTGATACCGACCGACACCAGTTTTGGAGATTTTGCAAATAATTCTGAAAAATTCCAGAAAATCATGAAAAATCTAAAATATTGGAAAACGATGTTTAAAATTGAAATCGGTCAAATCGGATTATCAGAAATGCCAAATCGAGTGAAGCACTAGGTTCGGGCCCCGGTTCAGACTAGGGCTGACTCCGAGTCCACGAATCCAAATCCAACACAAAACGATCACACTAATAATCATAAAACAAAAACAAATACAAGATAAATTAAAGAAATATGCTAGAAAAATCAGAATACGTATCTACGTACGTATTCCAGGAACGGGGTGTTACACCTTGTAGCGCACTTTGTCTTCTTGGAGTGATCCCTGCTTCTTAGCAAATACCCACTTACACCCTATGGCTTTCTTCCCCTTGGGCAACTTGGTCAGTTCCCATGTGTTGTTCTTATAAAGAGACTGCATCTCTTCATTCATGGCCCCTTTCCATAACTCTGCTTCTGAACTGATTTCAGCTTCCCTGAAAGTAGATGGAATGGCTTCTTCAACAACTGGAAGTGCATGTGCAATCACCATGTCTGTAGTGAGCCAGCCAGGTCTCCTAGTATTCCTCCTTGGTCTTCCAACTGCAGTGGGATCTGGAACTGTATCCATAACCTGTTCCTGATCCTCTTCAACAACCTCAGCATCTTCTTCTGCAACTTGATCACCTCCCTGTGTCACCTCAGGAATGATCCTCACAGATACTGAGTCTTCTAGAGATGGTGGATCTGTATCACTCTCCACCTGCTGCAATAGCTCCTTGGTCTTCTTAGTCTCCACCTGCTGAGAGACTGTAGGCTTCATCATCGAGGCCTCATCAAAAATGACATCTCTGCTGATTATGAATTTGTTGTCCTGTTGGTCCCAGATCTTGAACCCCTTGGTTCCTTTCTTGAAGCCAACAAACACACCTTTCTTCGCTCTCGGATCCAATTTGTCTTCTTTTACGTGATAGTAGGCTGGACATCCAAATATCCTGAGCACATCATAATCTCCTGCAGCTTTACCCGACCAAGCTTCAAGGGGGGTCTTTCCCCCTATTGCAGACGACGGCAACCTATTGACGAGATGGCATGCATACCCCAAAGCTTCAGCCCAGAACTTCTTTGGTAATCCTGCATTTGACAATATGCACCGAACCTTCTCTAGCAAAGTTCGGTTCATTCTTTCAGCCACCCCATTCTGTTGCGGAGTTTCCCTTACTGTGAAGTGCCTCTCTATGCCCTCATTAAGACATACCTTCTGGAAAGGGTCTGACTTGTACTCTCCTCCGTTGTCAGAACGAAGGACCTTGACTTTTCTTCCTGTACTCCTTTCCTGATTAACCTTCCACTTCACAAACAATTCTAGGACTTCATTCTTGTGTCGCATGGTGTACACCCAGCACCGCCTAGAATAATCATCGATAAACGACACAAAGTAATGGGTTCCCCCTATTGATGCAGTCTTTGTGGGTCCCCATACGTCCGTGTGAACATAATCAAGAATGCCTTCGGTGCAGTGTGAAGCTGTACCAAACTTCACCTTCGTCTTCTTGCCTATGATGCAATGTTCACACAGATCCAGTTTGCAGGTCTCTGCACCCTTCAGCAGCCCTTTCCTCACAAGAGCTTGCATAGATTTCTCCCCTGCATGTCCCAGCCTCATGTGCCATAGCCGGGTTAGATCTTCCTTCTGACTGGTCGAAGTTGCCACCTGGCCTGTCACTGTATGTAACGCCCCGATCCCGGCGATACGGGGACGTCACTGCAACGTATATACGTAGGTCAGAACTACCCTCCCGTATATACGCTAAGCATCAGTACAGACAAGAATTAGAGTACGGAAGCATATGGTGCATTATACATTCCAACACATATATATATACAATCACAGAGTTATCACCAGAGGTGATGAATATTACAATAATAATACATCACAGATATGCGCAAATGCGAGAGTACAAGAGATATACATATATGAACAGCATAAAAGGGCGCTCACATACAAGTATACAAGGAAATGTACAAGTATGAATAGAAAAAGGGCACTCACGAGTTTGCTAAGAGGAAACTCGAGAGGCATACAGGGGGCCTGGAAGGATGTGGCTCTGGGCGGTCGACTGGAGATCCACGCTACCGCTGCGCCACTCTGATGCAGTAACGGGGAGAATCTACACGCTCCAAGCTCCATAACCTGGACATGAGAATCCAGGGGAGTCAGTGAAACTCCCCAGGCGAGTAGGAATATGGATGCCAGGTGGCGAACCAGTAGGAGCACAAGAGTCAAGTACAGAAGACAGGAGGGTTAGAACACAAATGAAATATATATGAACGGGTACGACATAATCATCATAAAACAGGAAATCCAGAGTAAAGTTGATATAAGCAAGATTGATTGTATACGCTTAGGTCACGGTCCCATGAGACTAGTACATCGAAGGAATAATCCAAACAAGGAAACCCTCATCTATATACCTTTATCTCATACCACCGAAATCCAAGCGTATAGAATCAGAGTTGCAAGATGGTCATAACATAATACTCATAAAACAGGAAATCCGATATAAAGTCCGGAACAAGTAATTATGGTAAGGCACATCACAGATTCATAGCCGTTTAAGTTGCAGGCTTTAGTATGCGTCCCATTCCACATACCTCTACTTACAACTTAAAGAGCCGGTTATTATGACACTTTATTATTACTCGTCTTACCCTGATATCTAGCTATGTGAACTAGCGTCCCAACGCACATAGATCCATATCCGAGTAAAACAAGGTTGTTATTGGAAATAGATGGAGAACTGATAGAGCTTCTTATAGTAGTTTCCATACACCTGGAACCAGTTTGGAGGCCCAAAGTCCCCCTAACACTTGTCTTCTGTGGGCCCAAAGTCCCACTAACACTACCGCCAATATTTTATTCCCATACTATAAGCAAGATATCATTCCGGCATCCATCATTTCCTCCCATTCCCCATACAAGTTGTCCTTTTATGGCTTATTAACATAATTATCAGATTACGGGAATAACTGGACATAACAGGAATAGCCCAACAGATTCAAGAGGTGGCCCCCACCGAGTATGGTGTGGCACTTTGTTCTGAGGGGATGGATTCTAGAGGTGGCCCCCACAGATTCAAGAGGTGGCCCCCACCGAGGATGGTGTGGCACTTTGCTCTGTGTGGCACTTAGTTCCATAATAACAAGACAGGATTCCCGTAAATATGATAATCACAAAGTCAAGTATGTCATGCTGGGTGTTGAGTGATAGCATGACAGGATGATGATATTTAGCAAGCAACTAAACATAACAAGTGGGTCTTGTCAAATAGTAGCATGGCAGGTGGTCAGGTGATAACACACTAAATGGTCAGGTGATGTACATGTGTTAAAAGGAAGCATGTAACTGACAGGTCTAAAGTAATGGCAAATGGTAATATGGAAGTAACTCAAAGTCCAACGACCACGAAGGGTCGGCCACGCATGGTATATGATAAGGAAGTAGGCATATCAATAGCACGGCACAAGTACAAGAAGAAGCTACCATAATACAAGCAATTGTAGTGCAATACATGAATATGGAAATAAGAAGCGAAATACTTATCGTCCCGGCGAAACGGGATATCAAATAGAGAAGAGCGAAGAGCGAGACTACTCGCCTAAATCACCAATATGCCAAAAGATCCAGAATCCACGGAAGCTCGGGATGCGCCATAACCTGTGATATAAATATGTAGAGAGAGGAGGGGAGAGAAGGAGAGAAGATAAGATGATGTTTGTCAAGTGACAAGTCAAACAATACCAATATATGATATAAGACTCAAGGATATGGTTCATATTCAAGAAAGGAATCAACTATAACAGACAGCCAAAGTTAGTCGACTAGGTGGAAAGAGTAGTCGACTAATAAAGGGGTTAGTCGACTAACAGTCTGGTATAGTCGACTAAAACTGGGTTCCAGAGAGTTGATATTCTGATTCAGGAAAAGTTAGTCGACTAGGGTGGAAGGGTAGTCGACTAACAGACATCTTAAGTCGACTAACAGTCAAGTCAAGTCGACTAATACTGAGTAACAGAGAGTTGGGTTTTGGTTTCAGGAAAAGTTAGTCGACTAGGGTCAAGGGAGTAGTCGACTAATCGAGGTTTCTAGTCGACTAATAAATAACCTAAGTCGACTAAAACTGTGCTCCAGAAAGGTTACGTTTCAGCTAGGGTTTTCTAGTCGACTAATCTATAGGTCTAGTCGACTAATCGTGGGAAACAACAAACAGAACAGATTTTCTAGGGTTTTGTTTGATGGCTAAATAATCATGGATTTGAAGACACAATTGAACATGATAGATAAACTTAAGTATACTAAGAATTAATCAAGCCTAGGTAAGTAAAATTACTCACCAAAAGGAGTGGTAGTGATGGAGGTTGGTGATGAAGAAGAAGGTGGAATCTTTGATGGAGTTGATGAAGTTGTGGTGGTTGTTGACCTTGTGGTGGCTTCCCATGGAGATGAAGGAGGAAGAAGATGAAGGAGAGAAGTTGGAGTAGGTGTGGTGGTGGAGATGAAGGAGATGGAGGTGGCTAGGGTTTGGCTCTTGGTGAAGAGAAGAAAGAGAAAGGTGAAGTGAAGAATGAAGTGAAAAAGGATTAGAAATGAAATGGAAAAGTATTTATAGGTTTTTGGATTTGTGAAGGTGATGCAATTAAAGTAGAAGAGAGGGGGGTTTTTGCAAAGTGGAGGAGGGGATGAGTGTCCTTCTCTTGGCCACTTGGCCGGCCAAGGAAGAGAGAGAAAAAGAGGGCATTTAATGAGGAAGTTGGTGGAAGAAAAATGGAATTTGGAATTTCGGAAAATAGGAAAAGGCTTGGGCTTGTGGAGGAAGGAAAGAAATAAAGGAAAAGGAAAAAGAAAAATAAATTATAATGAGAAGATGTTTTCTTGGGAAAGAAGATGAAAATAATGGAAGTGGCGGATTCCCGGGATCAAGTGGCGGATGCGGAAATCTTTCGGGAAAATACAGGAATCGTCCGAAATTCAAGTGTCTCGGAACGACCCGAAATAATTACCAAAAATCAAGAATATTAAACTAAGAATTATAGTGAAATCCGTTTTAAGAAATACTTTATAGTTTTAAAACTAAAAATCCCGGAATCAGTTACCTACCGACTCCGATGGAATTTTCATAAAATCATAAAATCCTCAGAAAAAGAATGTAGGTAGAAAATATGATTCTAAGGAATAATGCCTAAAGGACCTTCTAGAAATTCCTAGCTGATTGTGAAATAAAAATCCGGGAATCGATCAGCGGTACTGGTCGACACCGGTTTTGAAGATATTTAATTAAATTCAGGAAAATTCCAGAAAATCATATAAAATATATAATATTGGAAAATGATATTTGAAACAGAAATCGGTCAAATCAGAATACCGGAAAGACCAAATCGAGTAATACACTAGGATCGGGCCTTCGGTTCAGACTAGGGCTGACTCCGAATCCACGAATCCAAATCCAAGACAAAACAGTCATATAAGGAATTCATAATACAGAATAAATACAGGAAACAAATCGAAAAAATACGACCGAAAATCTGAATACGCAACTAAGTACGTATTCCGGGAACGGGGTATTACACTGTACTACCCTTCAAGTAATACAAATTGTTCCTGCGGTTGGCCTTCAACACCACCATTGAGCCCTTCGTCATTTTAAGAACACCTTCTTTAATAGACACTCCGAGCCCTAATGATTCCAAAGCACCCACTGAGATCAAGTTCCTCTTCAGCTGAGGGACATATCTCACTTCCTTCAGCTCCCTTACCATCCCGTCGAACATCCTGATAGGAATTGTGCCTACACCCTCCATGATGCATGGATGATCATCGCCCATGACGACCGAACATCCCTCCAGCTTCTCAAGACTAGTAAACCAATCTCGATTAGGGCATACATGATATGTAGCACCTGTGTCCAGGATCCACTCGTTTTCTCCCGAGTAACCTACAACAGGAGTAGTAACTGAAAACGAGAATACCGAAGAATCTGAATCTGAATCCTCTGCCTGTGATTTACTGCTAGCAGCCTTTGTCACTCTTGCCAGATTTGCCTCAGACTTTGATTCCTTCTTCTTCCCCTTGTACTATGGACAGTCAACTTTCCAGTGCCCAAACTCTTTGCAATACATGCACTGGTCTTTCTTAAGATCCCTTAAGCCCGGTCTTGACTTCGATCTTCCTCTCACCTCCTTGCCTTTCCTTGATGAGCTCCTGCCTCTTACCTCCAAAGCCTCTGCTGATGAACTAGATCTCCCAGAATGTTTCTCATTCTTCCTTTTCTCATAACTCATCAGTGCTGACGATATCTCATCATAGTCTAAGGTTTGCCTTCCATTTATGAATGTCATTGTAAATATCTCATACTCCTCCGGTGGAAGAGAGTTCAGGAGAATGACTGACTTGTCTTCCTCACTTATAATGGCATCCACATTTAGCAAATCCGTAAGAAGCTTTGTAAACCTGTTGAGGTGCTCATTTACTGTGCTTCCCCTCTGCATCCTGAACAAATACAGCTTGCTCTTAAGCTGCAGCCTTGACTCCACGCTCTTTGTCAGGTACTTCTTCTCGAGGGTATTCCACATATCCTTTGCTGACTTCTCATGTTGAACAGAATATTTGATATCTTGTGACAAACATGAGCGAATCAGGCCACATGCCGACCTGTTCATTTTTGCCCACTCATCATCAGTGGTAGTATCCTTCTTCTTCTCCAAAAGGAGCGTGTCCTCGAGGTTCTGTGCATTCAATGCATCCATAACCTCACACCTCCACATCCCGAAATTGTTAGTTCCATTGAACTTAACAACTTCAATCCTGGAGTTGTTCATTGTTTTAACAGACTTAGATTCCTCTGCCATTGAGATCCTTTCCTTGACCCTCTAACTATGCGGAAGATCAAATACTTGCAAAATAGATCTATTTCTGAGATAAAAAAGTGATTTTTACCTCTACCTTGAAACCCTAGCTTGAGTTTCTCACCAGATCTATTCCACCCCTGATTCAACGAGCCCTCCCTGCGTCCACCTGAGATCGACACACGATCTCCTTGAACACCAATGCCTCTGACCTGAGATCGACACACGATCTCCACCTGATCAGATCTGGAGCCCTTCGAATCTTCAGAATATCCCAAGAGTAACCTGGACGCTCTGATACCACTTGTTGTGCTCGGAGACAACAACCCTTAGAAGATCCAACCTGATCTCAATCACCAAGAACAATGAAAAACAAACTAGAAGAACAGCCAATCGCAAAAACCAGATCTAACGAGGTTCGGCCAACCTGCCTACGTCCTCGGGGCAATTCACGGAGAGAGTTTTCTTTATGGAAGATGGATTACAATAGCTCTGGATCTCTATCAACACAAGAGAGTCCTCAGCTATACTTTGTCTAGGCACACAAACCCTAGAAAATTACAACCAGGGCTTAAATACATAACTTCCCGAAACAACAGATTTCGCCAAAAACCCGACTGTCGGTCGACCGGCCGGTCGACCGACTCCCTCTTACGGTCGACCGAGCCGGTCGACCGAAACAAACAGAGAGTTGGGTTGCTTACAGAGACCCTCTCCGGTCGACCGATCCGGTCGACCGAAATCCAACCGAGAGCTCTGTAACCTGCAGACAGTCTCTCCGGTCGACCGGTCCGGTCGACCGAAGCAATCCTGTGCATTTGGTGCACGTCGGTCGACCGGTCCGGTCAACCGACCACTGTCTTTTCTGCTGCTGCTGCTTCTTCCTGCCCGCTGTTCCTTCGCCTTTCGTCATACTCCTTGGCAGTCTTCAACAGCACCTGGCATGACTTCACCTCCTCTACTGTACTCTCTCCTCTAACAAATTTCAGGGAGAATATTTGTCTTTACTTTGGAGGAGCACCCGCTGTAGAAAAAGGAGGAAGGTAGAAGAATATTCTTCTTTGGAAGTCACAGATTCAGACAACAATTCTATGAAAGAATCTGTTGAATTTTCTGAGACTTCTTTCAGAACGAATTTCAGAATCTCTTGGAAGTCACTTCGGACTGTAGAGATCTCACTTCAGAATGCAGAAGATTGATTTCTGTGTTTGTTTTCTGTGTTTTGTTTGAGAGAAAGGGATCGCTATTTATAAAAACCATAGCCGTGAGACCCGGTTCAAAAAGAACCAAACCGGTAGGGAACCCGAACCCGGTCCCGGCTCCGGCGCCCACGACGGCGCGCGCGGGCATGGTTTCCCCCTAATCGCGCGCGAAAACTCCAAGTACCCAAATGTCACACCCTTGTTTCCAATTTTCTCTATTTAAACACTTTAAACTTCCATCCCATATCCAATGTGGGACTACATACTTTTAACTACTTTTAGTCCCTTTTGACTTTTAAATTAGGCAAACTTTAGACTTGGATATCTCATTCATTCGAAGTCGGAATTAACATATGAATATACCACGTTCATCCCTAATGGAAGGAGAACACATTCCAACCATTATCCAATTGACTCTATCAACGAATCTCCCATAATTCAACTCAAAGATTCACATATATTCTTCATATTTCCCAACATTTCTCACATATAGTTATCTTATTATAGTTTTGAGTTGTGAGAAGAGCAACTGCAGATTTTTAAACTTAGTCAAATAAAATTTATATGTCATTTTTATTGGAAGGGAACTTTTCAATTTTTGTGATAAAACAAATCTTATTGTATAAATTTATCACCTTCCAATTCAAAAATAAAATTCAATAGTAGTGTTAATTAATAAGTTTAAATAAATATTTTATAAAAAAATAAATAGTTAATAATTAACATTATCCTACCATCTTTATGCCACTGTTTTTATGCCTAACAAAATTCAAACAATTTTATCAATTTTAGTTTGCAGTTAGAAATTAAAAAAAACATAAAATTTTAAAGTATCTTTTAAAATACTTTGTAAAATCATTTTCACTCGTATAGTTGTTCGCACTATAGCTTTAAGAGACATTACGCTCAACTCTCTATGTCAAATCATAATTAGAAAAACTCACTCGCATAATTTTATCCACCTCAACAATCTTTTTTTTCTAGAGTAAGGATATGCACCCACGTGTCAAGCGCTGAAGCGCTATCAACGTCAAAAGATGAAAATGACCATAAATAATCGTTTCAAAAAAGGCGGGTGCTTTGAAAATGTCTTATTTCTGAGGACTGCGACTATAATCGCAGTCCTCATAAAATAATCGCAGCATGGAGGACTGCGACTATGACTGTAGTCCTCACAAAAATGCCCTAGTTTTTAGGACTACGACTATGATCGCAGTCTTCACAAAATGCACTATTTATGAGGAGTACGATCATGATCGTATTTCTCATAAAAATATCATGTTTCTGAGTCTTTATAAGATTGAGACCATGATTCAAGTCCTATTTATTAGGATTGCGACCATGATCGCAATGTTCACAAAAATGTCCTTTTTTGAATTTTTATCAGGATTGGGACACCATCAACGCAGTCCTCACGAAATGCCCTAATTTTGTGTCAGTGCGCGCATAGGACTGCGATCATGAGTCGCAATCCTCATATCAGTTCACCATCATTAGCAGACCCTTGTCCACTGACAGCAAATGATCCCTAATACTTTTCAGGTCTAAACACAAACAAAACTAATCGTGAGCACGAACAAATGAGATCTACAAAAGATTAACCTACGAAGGCGTCGGGGTCAATGGTTGAAGAGAGAGCAACGTTAGAAGTGATGGAAAAGAATAAAAGAGAAAATAAAAATAAAGTAGTGGTTGGAAGAATTTAGTTTATGCTGACGTGGACGAGGTTACAGCGAAAAAATTATGAAACTGAGTTTTTTTTTTCCCTTTATGAAGCGAAATAGGTGGCTGTAGCAAAAATGTCCTAGTTTTAAATTACAAGGAGAGTAATTGTAATTTACAAAATAATTATATAGAAATTATATTATTTTAAATTTTTCATAATTTGGTTTTCTAATATTTATATTAAAATAACTTTCTCTATATAAAATTTTCGCCTTATTTCAATTAAAAAGATTTAAATTCTAATGTTAGTACTAACTAATTGGCTTAACTAATAATCTTATTCAAAACATCAAGATAGTTAAATATCATCCTACTCTACCTACACCTTTACCTCTATGTGATCTCTAATTGAACTTTATACCCAACAAAACTCAAATACTTTAGTCCTGAACTTATTTTATTTTTCACTCTATTATAATCTCATTTATATCCCTTTATAAATTATAAAATGTTTAACCTTTTGAAATTACTAAAATTGTAATTATATTTTTGAAAAAAAACTCTAACTCGGTACGATATGTTTATCAACATAACATTCTCTCCATCTTTCATTAAAAAAAATAATAATTGTAATATTAGTGCTAACCGATTTTTTATTAATTACTTTTAATAAAATAATCAATTATTAATGTATTGTTTCATATTCATATTTTTATTCATATTGTAGGTTTAATGATATAGGTTTATAAAATCAAGTAATTTTTTATTATTCACGATTGTACATCGTATTAAAGAAATATAATAAAAAAGAAGGAGGCGACCCAAACCCTGCACGGGAGAAAGGGTTCACGGGGGAGACAGTAAATGAGATATTTACTTCTTTAAGAAGATACAACTATTCTCCACGAATTAAATTGCCTTCATGAGACGGTAACTTGAGTCACTGAATGATAAAATTTCAAAAAAAATTCAATTTTTTAAAAGAAGACCAGTTTAATCATTTTTAGAGAGGTGTTAAATTTTCAAGAAGATATTCAAAATTAACCTTCAACTTGAGAAGATTTGAACTAATAATACTAATGTTTGAGTCAAGCTTGATGGACTGAATTTTATTCAAACCATGAGCAAATTAATACTTCTTCGAGACTTGTTGGATTCTGTGTGCCATGGTGTGGTGCACCAACACCCAAACTTTGCTGGTAAAAATGAAAATGAAATCCACAGTTTTTTTTCACTTTCACGCACAGAAGTCCGCCACTTGTAATTGACCAGCGTGCTCGAATATTCCTCGCACATTCCCCACCCGCATAATAAGCAAATTTAATATGCGGAAGCTCGAATCCGTCAATTTTCACCCCTCAAAAACTTCCTGCACCGAGAACCCACCTGACCACCACGTAACCAAAAGAGACCGTACATCCCTCTTTTTATTGGTCAGATCATGGTCAGGTAGGTCCCGGTCTGTTTTATTTCTTGGCGAACCATTGAGCCCACCGAAATGTCTGCCTCCGGGTGACAAAGCTGCACGCTGTTTAGCGGAGACGCCCTCCAAAACGAAAACAAATTATTTTTCTTTCCAATTTTATATTATTATGTTTTCTTTTTTAAACAAGAAGCACACGTCAAAAGAGCTTCCATTCTCTATTCTATTGCATCTCTCTCATCGCTCTCGCCTCCGCCCGATCAACCTCCTCCTCTTCCCAAATTTCTAGGGTTTCCGTTTTGGGGAATAAATGGCGAACATCGACATCGAGGGGATACTGAAGGAGCTCCCCGACGACGGGAGGGTCCCCAAGACGAAGATCGTCTGCACGCTGGGGCCGGCGTCGAGATCGGTGCCGATGATCGAGAAGCTGCTGAGGGCGGGGATGAACGTCGCCAGGTTCAATTTCTCGCACGGAACCCACGAGTACCACAAGGAGACTCTCGACAACCTCAGGATCGCGATGCAGAACACACAGATCCTTTGCGCAGTCATGCTCGACACCAAGGTCTGATCTCAGATTTCTTGCGAGTTTCGTCCTTGTTTTGATTAGCTTTGATCCAATTAAGTTATAATTTTGTTCATAATTAGTTGGCAATGTGCTAGATCTCAACTATTTTACTCAATTTGTGTCGATTACTATGATTTTTGTGGAATTTGCTTGTCTGAAATTGAGTTTTGAGCTAAATCATTATATTTCATTACTGAATTAAATATCATGTATTCTAATGGCTTGATTTGGAGAAAATAGCTATTTTGACTTTATATTAATATCAAGCTTGTTGGGTCTCGTATCGATATTTAATCTGCATTAGTTTAGGTTTCTTAAACACGGGGAATGACACATAGATACTGTGGGACTGATTAACAACTGTGAATTGTTATGTTTTTTTTAAATAAGTTTCACATCATTGATGTGTGTTAGAGGTGCTGATTTGACTTCTAGGTTGGGGGATTTCCTACCGCGAGTCGCGACCGATCGGACTGTCGATCCACACCACAAGACAGAATAGGGAAGTGGGGAGTGTGTGAATGAAAGTGATGCACAACACAGAAAAAGAGAGACGCAAAAGACCTTTTAGGTGGAAACTCAAATCGGGAAAAAATCACGGGGATGTGGAGAAGATTTCACTATAATTCTCAAGTTGCAAGAATTACAGAGACTTTGTTTGTATATCTCTGAGTTAGGATCGATTAGAAGGAAAAGGCTCCCCTTCTCGCTGGAGGAGAAGGTCTATTTGTACTAAGTGGCATGGAGGCGGATGGTGTGATGGTCAGGTCTTCGTAACTGCACGATTTGCATGTGTTGATTTGTTGTAACGACCGTGATTATAGACGCTAGACTGTTGGGATTGCATTCAGGAAATCTCGTCATTGTCCATAATTGTCCGCGTCGCAGAGCGTTACACAATATGAACGTGGAAGAGAAAGAAGAGGCGTAACTGCAGGCGGATATCTAGGTGGCTGTTGCTGGGAACATCTGGAGTGGAATCGGGAAACTTGGACCGCAGATGGCTCCGGAGGGATGTAGTCTCCTGGGCTGGGTTACTCCGAGATGACTTTAGACAATGAAGCTTTCGAGGTGGAAGAATCTTTGGTATGAAAGTTAACTTTGGTGCATTCTGAAGTGATTCCGGGAGAATGTGGAGCATGGTTCACAGTCGCGGTCTCGGCCGCCGACTCGGCGGGCACTGAGACGGATCGGTCTCGGCGACTCGGATCGGTATCGGGCGATACGCGCAAAACGCTACATAGAAAGCTCAAATAATTCTGAAAAAATCACGACAAATCTTATAAAAATGTAGACATCCACATTCATGTATCACATGTCCAAAATATATCACCTAGCATACCAAACATAAAACGAAAGCATAAATACACGCGTCGTCGGTAGAAGCATATCAAAATACATGCACAATATAGTAAATTACACAAACTACATTCATAAATACATGCTAATGTAGTTATTTTCACATTGAATTGCGATGAGGCACAAAATCATCATAATGTCGAGTCGACCGAGTCAACTCCGATTCTCGGCCGAGTCAGTCTTCTCTGAGTTGAGTCGACCGACTCGTGACTCGTCTCGGAGCGGGTCGAGCCGGATACGACTCGGCCGACTCGTCTCCGACTCGGCCGAGTCTTTGAACCGTGATGTGGAGTGGTGGAGGCCTCGGGACGGACTAGAAGCTGTGGATGTCTCAGTGAGATGCTTTCAATTGTATGGACACGTGTCGCCATCTTGATGAGGGTCAATTTTTTGACCACTACATATGTCCCCTGCTCGTTCGCTTGAGCCGCGGAAGGGAAGTCGGAAGAGCAGAGTTGGTAGAGATCCCTAAATGCCTTGACTTCTTGGCATGTGTGAGCATGGAGGATTTGGATCATAAGTGCGAATCTTTTGGATGGACTTGGAGATTACGTGGCTGACTGACAACTGCCGCATCAGTCGATTAGATTGCTTGAAATTTGTTGCTGGTGTCTTTTCGAATCCTGGCATCATGATGGCTGAGATCGTGTGGCAAAGGCGGTTGACCGAGGATCTTGGGATGCAAATTGACTTTTTAGAGATTAGGGATTTGAATTGGAGATGGTTCGGTTCCTTCTCCATTTATAAATAGAGCAAAGTCTTGAGGGTAGAAGTCACATCTGTTTTTTTTAGAAAAATCCTTGCTTCAAAATTATTCCTTCTCAGGTTCGCTACTACGTCTTCCTCCTTCATCAGGTGGAAGAAGGAAAGGGAGAGGATGGGATGAAGGAAATGGTGGACATGCCCTCGCTGTTTGGAAGCTTGGCTGGCGCGATATGTCAGTCATCATGATTAACCCTTCACGGAATATCAATCATCTCATGATTGGGCGCCGTTATCAGGGGTGACATGGATCGTTTTTGCTTCAAGTCGGCTTGACCGTTTGGTCTCTAGTTGGATCGATCCGACTCTAGCTTCGAGGCTTGGAGTCCTTCCTGATAGCATGTACGAGATATGTGGGGGGAGTGGCTATTCTGGATGGTTACGATGGAGGATGTGACTTCTTGGCAATCTTGCTTGTCTTGGAGTTTTTATTATGACCGGACATCGCTGCTCACGCTTGGAGACTGTTTTGCGGTGAGCAACAGGACGGGAGCATGTTGGTATTCGCCAGGATGTTGCCGATGAAGCACTTCTTCGAGAGCTCCGAACTTTTCCTCAGAACAAAGGGTCGGTGGTGTGTTATCATCATTGACTTGTGTCTTGGAGGTTCCATCCTGATCAGATATTGATGCCTCGAGTGCCTTCTGATGGATGTTCTCCGGTGGACAAGCTCTTGGAGTTCGAAGGTGATTTGTTGCAATGATCGTGATTATTGGCGCTGGACTGTTGGGATTGCATGTAGGAAATCTCGCCAATGTCTATAATTGTCCACATCGGGTAGCGTTACACATTATGAATGTGAAAGAAATGAGGCATAATTGCAGGTGAACATCTCGGTGGCTGTTGCTGGAAACTTTTGGAGTGGAATCGGGAAACTTGGACCGCATATGGCTCCAGAGAGATTAATCTTCGGGGCTGGAGGTTACTCCGAGATGACCTAAGACAGTGGAGCTTCCGAGGTGGAAGAATTTTTGGTATGAAAGTTTGACTTTGGTGCATTCTGGAGTGATTTTGTGAGGATGTGAAGTGGTGGAGGCTTCGGGATGGACCGAGAGCTATGGACATCTCAATGGGAGGCTTTCAGTTGCATGGACATCATTATCTTGGTGAGGGTCATTTTTTTGACCACTATAGATATCCTCCTCTTTCGCTTGCAGGAGACTGTGGAAGGGAAATCGGAAGAGCGAAGTTGGTAGAGATCTCTAAATGTCTTGACTTCTTCTTAGTATGTGTGAGGGGGGATTTGGATCATAAATGTGAATTTTCTGCATTGACTTGGAGATCATGTGGCTAGCTGACAGCTGGCATGTCAGTCGATTAGATTGCTTGAAATCTGTAGCTGGCACCTTTTCGATTCCTGGCGCCATGATAGATGAGATCATGTGGCATAGGCGGTTTGGTATTTTGCTGATTTGGTTGACCGAGGATCTTGAGATGCAGACCGACTTTTCAGGGATTAGAGATTTGAATGGAGACGGTTCAGTTCCTCCTCCATTTATAAATAAGACAAAGTTTTCAGGGTGGAAGTCACATTTGTTTCCTTTTTCAGAAAAATCTTCGCTTCAAAATTATTTCTTCTCTAGTTTACTACTATGTCTTCCTCCTTCATCAGGTGGAAGAAAGAAAGGGAGAGGATGGGGATGGAGGAAATGGTGAATGTACCCTCGTTGTTTGGGAGCCTGTCTGGCGCGATATGTCAGTCATCGTGATTAGGCCATCACTAAATATCATCATCGTGATTGGGCGCCGCTATGAGGGGTGACAGGGAGGGTTTTTGCTTCAAGTCAGCTTGACCGTCTGGTCTCTGGTTGGATCGGTCTGATTCCAGCCTCGAGGTTTGGAGTCTTTTCCTGATAGCGTGTACGAGGTAGGAGTGGGAGCTATCCTGGACGGTTACAGAGGAGAATGTGACTTCTTGGCACTCTTTCTTGTCTTGGAGTCTTCATTCTGACCAGACACTGCTGCCTCGTGCTTGGAGACTCTCTTCTTACGGCGATAGGAAGGGAGTATGTTGGTATTCTCCAGCATGTCGCTGATGAAGCACTCCTTCCAGAGTTCTGACCTCTTCCTCGGAACAAAGAGTCAGTGATGTGGTTTCATCATTGGTTTGTGCCTTGGAGGTTCCATCCTCATCGGATATCGCTGCCTCGAGTGCCTTCTTGCGTATGTTCTCCGGAGGACAAGCTCTTGGAATTCGAAGGTGGGACTGGACGTAGTGGCAGGATGGAAGGATTGGATTGGGATCATTTGTATTTTTTTCAAAAAAGTGTAAAAACACAGAACTGTAATGAAATTTTGTATTACTCTTGTTAGATGTAATTAATCATGTATTCGAAGTGGAAAGACATTTTGGAATGGAACATATATAAATGCCTCTGGAATGAAAATATTTGTTTAGATCTTGCCTGATTGTTTTACCGTTAGTCTTGTTCGGAATTGATCATGTTTTCTTGGAGTGCTGGTCTGTAACTCCGGATGTTATTTGGCACGACCTTAGATCCGCCGCCACGATAGCACCACGATCACAGATCCGCCACGCACTCCTTCCCTCTATGCAGATCGCATCACCGTCATCGATCTCCTCCTGCCGACGACAGTCGATGCTGCCGACCTCCTCTTTCATCCTCAATCGTGAGATCCTCTTTTGTCTTCACCGCAAGCTCCACAGTCGACCAGTGAAGATCCCACCGCCACCAACTTTGCTTTCCCCTCCGACGACACCTACTCACCCTGCCACCGACTGCATCCATCCTGATCCAGATCTGCAACTGCCATCCACCACCGCCAAGCTCCCTCCCCATAGCAGTAAAGAGATCGGGCTGAAGTTTTGGGTTTGGTTGATCTCGGGTCTAAGTTGACAAACCCGCTAAGAGACCCGGCCCGTTTGCAACTCGAATCTGACCTCCCAAAGTCGGCTCACTTGCTGACATCATCAGCTCGTCGAGCTGACCCCGAGATGACCTCGAGCCGCCAACTGGCGACTTGAGCCGAGCCGAGCCAACTTGGAGCCGTTGCTTAGACCCGAGCTGACCCCGAGCTAGTCAACTGAGATTGAGATGACTCAGTGAGTTAACTCGGCCTGTCTCAACCTGAACTCATTCGACTCAATTTTATAACTCAGATTAGTTTTTCAGAGGTCATTTTAAGCTCGTTTCAAATCCGAATCGGGCCGTTTTCGATGCAGTAAGTTCGTGGAGATTAGAACTACGCATCTACAGCCTTCATATCCATGTTCGAGCTTCGGTCGCCTTCCAGGTAATCGTTGAAACTTTATTCAATTATTTCGTTCTTTTAATTAAGATAGTCCCTTAACTCTGTCGCAAGAGAATCTATTGACTGCTACCTGCAAAAGTCAATATGTGTGACCTTCAGTGGAAACCTATTTTTTTAACTAATATTAATTGTGCAACTCAATTAACTTAAGTGATCACTTGAATTGATTTGAAACTTACTGTGTTTGTGCGTGTAGTTTAATCACTATCTCAATGTTACATTTTTTCTTATCACGTGTTAATCAATAAAGGTTAAAGTTGGTATTATTTATCATTAATTTGATTTTTTATTTCTTCTGTATTAGCATACATCTCACCTTACGGTAGTTTGCATTTAGGATTAGTTAGGAATTTGCATGCCAACTAGAAGAGAATTTTTTCAGTAGGAGAAATTTCTTCACCAATGGACCCTAGCATTAAGGATATACTTAACGCACTCATTGCTGGGATGGACTAATGACTGCAAGAGTTTAAAGATTAAGCTGATGTCAATTGCAGAGATTTAGACACACGACTTGTAGGTTAGAAACAAATCGAAGGAGAATTCCAGTCCCCTTAGAGGAGCCACGAGATAACAGTAGGTCACCCTGGCGTCGGCAAGCTCAACCCTACAACACAGAGGACAAAAATGCTCTGTGTATCAAAAGTATAAAAGTAGATGCTCTTTTCTTCAATGGACGTTTAGACCCTCAGGCTTATATAGATTGGCAACTAGTTATGAACCGCTACTTTCGTTGGTATGACATGTCTGAGTCTAGAAAAATTTGATTTGCCATGATGAAACTAATTGGACAAGACAGACAATATTGGGAGAACTTAGAAAGGATGGTGAGGTATAGAAGGGAGATCTTGTTGAGACTTGCGAGGGCATGAAAGAGAAGCTTATTTTGAAGTACATTTCACCTTTCTTCAGTCAGCAGTTAGTGGACAAGTGGAATATGTTAACTCAAGGAAATAAGCTGGCCACCGATTACATCACAAAATTTGATGAATTCTTGAATCGGTGCGGTGCAATTGAGACTGAGTCTCCTGAGCGGACCCTATCAAGGTTTAGGTTAGGTCTTAGGGACGTTTAACGCCGAGAGCTTATAGCTCGAGGCATCACGATTCTAAAGTAGGCATATCAACTGGTCACCGATTTAGATAAGTCTAGAGTATCTTACCTACACCGATCTGATTTTAGGGATAGCTCTAAGACAACAACCACTAGCAAGCCTAGTTATAATCGATCCTTCCTTGTCCCCAGCAAACCAGCATCCAGTTCTTTTGCGTTAAACCAATAGGTTCTTCCAGCGCGAAATCAACTTTTGAGAAGAAAATGGCTAGTGAACCAGCGAAGGTCAACCCGCATATCCAATGTTATAGATGTCAGGGGCATGGAGACCATGCAAGTTAGTGCCCGAGTCAAACCAAGATCCTCTTAGTGAAAGTTCCAATAGAAGATGTAGAAGAAGAAGATGGTTTAGAAGTGGCTGCGCACCAACAGGATGATGACTGAGATGCCTATGATGAAGAATGTAAGTTTAATGGCTGCATTAGAACTTTAACTGTGTTGACCTAACTTCTAGTTATGACAAGGCCCAGTTAGGAGTAGTTAAGTGCACTTTAGCTTAGCCCGAGCAAGTCAACGACTGAAAAAGAATTGTCAGATTCCAAACATGCACAAAAATTAGGAACATGCACAAAAATTAGTAACAAGAACTGTAAAGTGATAGTGAATAATGAGTTGCATCAACGTTGTTGCGTTAAAATTAATCACCATGTTAGGGATGAAATCCATGAAGCATCAAAATCCCTACAAGATCACGGGATCGACACTACATCCATAGATGTTCAAGAGAGATATCAAACCTTCATCCAGTTTGTCATGTACATAGATAATGTGTGATGTGACATACTATTTATGGATGTTGGTCATATCATTTTGGTATGACCATGTTGTTTGACTTAGATGTGATCATATATGGACGAACCAACCAATGCTCATTCGTTCATAACGACAAGTGAAGATAATACCAAGTAAACCTAAACCATTAACTTCTGAGAAGAAGATTGATAAGGGTAAAGGAAAAGTGATGACACTAAATCCTGAAAAGGTGGACAAGGGCAAAGAGAAGATGGTGATGAACTTGATTAGCCGCGATCAGGTTGAGAAGAGCTTAAATGAGGGTTTGACTTATTATGCACCTGTGGCTCGAGGGGCTGAGCCAGAGACCGATTCGCAAATCCCATGACACATTAGACCAACACTTGAAGAGTTTTCTAAAGTCAAATATTTGCCAGGTGAGTTACCTCCAATGAGAGCCATTCAACATGCCATTGACCTAGTTCGAGGAACAACTTTGCCAAACTTCTTTCATTACAGGATGAACCCTGTCGAGCACGAAAAAATCTATGAAGTACGAATACTCCAAAGTGAGTGCCGTGTCTGTGTCAGACACGTGTCTAACACCGTCACTTGACAGTTGCCCGACACGTATTGGACACCGATGTCGTGTCAGATTTTAAACAACTATAAAATCACGTGTTGGTACCGTATCCAACGCCGTATCGGCATTAAATAAAATTTAAAGATCATGTATTAATATCTAAAAATCACATGTTGCTTAAATAAATATGAAAAAAATATTATTCTGATATAAGCAAATATGTTAGTAGAATTTACACTCATTACGAACTTGGTAAGATATTAGTTAGATTTTGTTGTTTTATTTGTTACTTTATAGAAGTTATAGATGTATATATTTTATTTTATTTTCATCTTACCTTTAATAAAACTAATTATTCATGTTTGATTATTTTTTGACAAGTTAATTATTCATTATTCTACTCATATAGGTAGAGTTGACTAGAAATATCTACTTCGAAAAGTACTGTTGAAAAAAATTGAAAACAATGCACTTCTTTGGAAGTATAAGAGAAAATCAAAAAATTAGGAATAGGGGAAGGAAATTTATTTTTATTTATATGTAATAATAATAATAAAATATTGTTTATCATGTTCCCGTATCTTTTTTGCCGTGTTTGTGTCGTGTCTGACGCCCGTATCCGTATATGTGCTACATAGCGCAGAATTACAACGACAGGTAGAGTAGTTACTTGACAAAAGGTTCATCAAAGAGAGTATGAGCCTATATGCGATCCTCACACTTTTGGCGCCAAAGAAAAATGGCACATGACGCATGTGTGTAGATAGTCGTGCAATCAACAAAATCAGTATCAAATATCATTTTCTCATTCCCTGTATTAACGATATGTTAGATTTGATGTCAGGTGTCACAATATTCTCCAAAATTGACCTTAAGTGTTGATACCATTAAATTAGGATTTGCCCAGGGGTTGAGTGAAAAATCTCATTTAAAAATAAGGATGGGCTATATGAATGGATGATTATGTCCTTTGGGCTTCTTAATGCTCCTAGCACCTTCATGAGAGTTATTACTCAATTGTTTCAGCTGTTTATCGGTAAATTTGTGGTGGTATACTTTGATAACATAATGATTTAAAGCCGATATTCGGTAGCAACATATGGACCATCTGAGACCAGTTATTCGCATACTCCAGGCTGAAAAGTTCTATGCAAATCTGAAGTGTGCTTTCTGTACAGATATTTTTATCTTCCTTGGATTTGTGGTGTTATCTGAGAGTCTCTGCAGACCCTGAGAAGGTTAAGATAATTACTAGGTGGTCACAATCCCGGACGATTAGGGAAGTCAGGAGTTTTCACGGGTTAACCACTTTCTATCGTCGGTTCATTAGAAACTATAGCGCTACCATGGCACCAATAACCTACTGCTTGAAGAATAGGGAATTTCAGGGGACTGCCACCACTAAAGCTTTTGAGAAGTAAAGAAGTTGATGATTGAAGCTCCTGTTATGCGTTTATCAGATTTTTCAAAGTTATTTGAAGTAACATGCGATGCATCAGGTCTTGCGATAGGTGGTGTGTTGAGTCAGAAAAATTATCCTGTTGCCTATTTCAGCAAGAAATTAAATGATGTCCGATATCGATACTCCACATATGACAAGAAATTCTATGCGTGCAAGCTTTGTGCTACTGACGATTTTATCTGTTACCGCAAGAGTTTGTGTTGTATTCGGATCATGAGGCGCTGAAATACCTCAACTCTCAGAAGATGCTATATTCAAGACATAGCAAGTGGGTAGAGTTTCTCCAAGAATACACATTTGTCCTCAAGCACAAAGCAGAGTTGAGAACTAGGTCGCTGATGTGCTCAGTCGATGAGTGATGATATTGGTAGCTATGAGCACAAAAGTGACAGGGTTTGAAAGATTGAGAGAGGATTATGAGTTATGTTCTGACTTTGGAGAAATATATACCATGTTACGGGGGCCTATTCGAGAGATGGACGGATTTCTTTTAGATGACGAATATCTATTTAGATTCCGTAAGCTATGTATTCACCGTACGTCTCTCAAAAATTCTCTCTTGGAAATTGCATGTTGGAGGCCTAGGCGGTCAGAACAAGATGATTGAAGCTGTTGAGCATAAATTTTACTGCCCGAGCTTGAAGGAAGACATTTCTAATATTGTTGGTCAATGTCGCGCTTGTCAATTGGCTAAGCAACAAAAACAGGTCGTCCTAACACTCCCCTCTATGTACCCAGTTGCGCTTAGCAAGATGTGAGCTTAAATTTTTATTAGGATTACCAAAGACACAGAAGAGACATGACTCTATTCTATTAGTGGGTGACAGATTCTCCAAGATAGCTCACTACATTCTGTGTTTTAAAACTTCAGATACATCCTGTGTAGCTGCCCTTTTCTTTAATCATGTTGTCAAGTTGCATGGGTTACCCAAGACCATGGTGTCAGAGAGATGTTAAGTTTGTTAGCTATTTTGCAGACACTATGGCCCAAGATGAGAACCAAATTGAAGTTCGGCCTTTCACCCACAAACTGATAGACAAACTAAGGTAGTCAATAGGACCTTAGGAAATCTTCTTAGGCGTCTCATTGTGAAAAAATTAAAAACTTGGTATTTAGTTTTGCTTATGGTTGAATTTGCATACAGTAGCTTTGTAAATAAGACCACAAGTCTTAGTCCATTTGAGATTGTTACTGGTTTTAAACATAGGCAGCCAATTGATTTAGTTCTTATAGCTCATCATCATTCTAGGGTATCAGACTCTGCATCTGCATTCGCATCTCATATGCGTGCATTACATGAAAAAATCAAAGAAAAGATAATGAAAAATAATGCTCATTATAAAGCTTCTGCTGATTTACATCGTAAATTAAGGACAATTAATATCGGTGATTATGTGATGGTCCGCATGAGACATCAAACGATTTTTTACGGGAACCGTGAAGAAATTGCGCGCGGGAAGCTTGTGATCTTTTCAAATCCTCAAGAAGATCAATTAAATTGCTTATGTGGTGCACCTCCCACTAGATTTTTGGCATTAGTTGCACTTTTAATGTTGAGGATTTGGTTCTATATAGATGTACTTTTGATATCTCTCCTGCTCCATTCATGGATGAGACTACGCATAACCTTCCTTATGAGAATCTCATTTACTCCACTTCCTCTAAAATTATCCCATGCAGCAAAAAACATATCTATTTTGGATGATCAGATTGTCTCTACTAGAGACGGAGAAACAGAATGCTATCTTGTTAAGTGGAAAGGAAGACCTGAATCAGAGAATTCGTGGATTACTGAGGAGGATTCCGACGAATTGATCTCGATCTACTGGAGCATGTTACCACAATCCACAACAGATCCCAACACACACTCAACAGGGTCGAGTTTTTCTCACCCGGGGGAAAATTATGAGGGCATCACGTTGCTTAGACGATTGTTTGATCGAGTCTATTCTAGAAAACAACATACTACCTTTCTTTAGTTTTAGCTATTTTTATTTTCAGTTTATTTTTTGAATTACTGGTATTTTCTTATATGTGGTATTTAGTACCACATTGGTTATTTCATAGAAGTGCACTTTTGTAGAACCTATAAATAGCCCACAAGACTGCTCTTTAGAAGTATTGAATGGTTAAATTACAAAATTTTCAGTTGAAAAATCTTGAGTTTTAGGTGTGAAGCCCGTAGTGGAATGAGTGTGAAGCCCAAAACTCTATCAAAATTTTCAACTTTTTTTAAGCCCTAATTTCAAATTTTCAGTTTGAAGGTGATTGAGATCCAAATTGTTTTACATCAGTCGGAGTGGCCGTGTCCGTGCAACATAGATTCTTCTGGAAAAGGACTTCTCAAAAGTGCTTTGTGGAAAAGAGCTTTTATATAAGTCAAGTGTTTGGTTCTTTTAAAATTTAGTACTCATCAAGAATACAATGTTTAAAATAATTTGAGATAGTTTGTGTAAGAATGGATGTGTGAGAGAGACTTTAGATAAGGTTCATAACAATACTCAAGAATAGAGAGAATTTTGGTGAAATTCAGATGTGCAAGATCATGCGAGGGAAAATTAAGAGGAGAAAAATGGACTTCACACAATGCTTTTGGCTTCTATAGTTGACAAAAGCCAGATTTTTTGGGCCTTTTGACTTCTGTCTTTCAGTTCCTAGAAGTCCTTTTTAAAAGCTATATCAGGCATTCAAGTTTGTTAAGAAAAAAGTACTTGCTCTAAGAAGCACGCGTGCAGACATATCACCATTGACAGGACATGACATTGACCTACACCAAATTCTGAAATTGAACAGGCAAAACACTAATGACAGCAAGAAGCATGATGTGTCTGTCTCATAGTGCACATGTTTGGCACGATACAACTACATGATAGAGTGCCTGTGTGCCTGAGAAGGTTCATGATAGAGTGCCCTGAGGGACTGCTTAGGCAAATGGGTGTCTGCTTAAATGGCCAGGTAAGCTACCCTTCATTTGTTTAAAGGAAAAAGGAGGAGGAGGAGGATCAGCATTCAGGGAATCTTGGATATTTCCATTGTCTACTTGTCAATTTAGTGGAAGCATTGTAATCTGTTCTGATTTAGGTATCAGAGTTTGTTAAAGGAGGCTATGTAGCACGACCACGGACACGAGTGTCGGACACGACACGGACAAGGACACGGACACGGCACATGGCAAAGTCCAAAAAAAAGGATATGGGGACACGACAAGCAATATTTTATTATTATTATATATAAATAAATTTTTTCTCTTTGTTCCCAATTTTTTGATTTTCTCTCATACTTTCAAAGAGGTGCATTGTCTTCATCTTTTTCAACGGTACTTTTCGAAGTAGACATTTCTACACAACTCTACTTATGTGAGTAGAATAATGAATAATCATCTTGTCAAAAAATAATCAAATATGAATAATTAGTTTTATTGAAGGTAAGATGGAAAACAAAATAAAATCTAAATAATTTACATCTATAACTTCTATAAAGTAACAAACAAAACAAAATAATGTGAAAACAATCTAGCTAATATTTCACCTAGTTCATGATGTGTGTTAACATATTTGCTTATGTCCGAACGGCTTTTTTTATGTTTATTTAAGCGACATGTGACTTTAGATATCTAATACATGATCTTTAAATTTTATTTATTGCCGACATGGTGCCGACATGTGATTTTATGGTTGTGTAAAGTCCGACACGGCATCGAAGTGTCCGATACGTGTCGGGCGAGTGTCGGTGTCCGACGCGTGTCCGATACAGACACGACATTCACTTTGAAGTGTCCGTGCTTCATAGAAAGGAGGAGGTTTCTTGTAAGTTGTAAAGTCTACATCAAAATCCAGTTGTTTGCATGTTTGCTAGATGTTAACAGAAAGATGGAGTGCTGTGGGCCTCAGATAAGAGTGTTTGTTTCATTCTTCTAGCAATCTACATGGAAGGCAATCTTTTTTGCTTGGTGAGGGAGGGTATATGTATGCACACACACTTTCAACATGTTAGGCATTTAAGATCTGTTCATTGTGCTCCCCGAAGCAGTAGTGTGGTATGGAGATTGTGGCTGGTTTTAACAGTATGGAACCTTATTCTGATAAATGAACCTTTTGAGTTGCTTGGGTTCTTTTCTCCTTAAGATCTTGGGTGCGTGAATCCATTTTCTCCTTGCGTCTTCCTTGAATATGGAGGCTGAAGGTTCTCTTTTTGCCTGTGCATGCATGCTCATTGGTAGAGTTACTTTTCCTATGGGACTTTAAAGGGATTCCGCCAGTGTTTGGGATAGGATGCTATTTCTATGTGATACTCTGCTCATTGATTTAATTGTTTTAAAAAACTGAAGCAACTTTTGACTACTTGCTGAATGGGTTCAAATGGAGAACAGCTTTTAACTGATCTGAAGCTTAAAGATACTAGGTTCTATATTACAAGAAGTTGATTCTAGTGTCGAATTATGTTTATACTTTAACCGTGTGATATCTCCTCGGAGTTTTACCGTGTTATCTTTTCCTCCTCTTCTTTTCACCATCGATATAAAGGTGAATCCCAGCCAGTGTGATATCTGCTTGTGTTTCTCAAAGCACAAGGTGAAATGTGCTTTTGGGATAAGAAAGATGGTGATTTTTGTTCACTGGGTATCCTAATGGGCAATCAGTTTATAGGGTAATGAATTGTAAGTTGGATGGGAAATATTCTCAAGGCTGTGAAATATTTGAAGGCATATTTCTTAGTGATGCTTGTCTGGGAGATTGAGCGCAGCTTGAATTTCCATACTGGTGGTTAAGGCTCCTACATGTAACTTTATTTTCTAGCTACTTTATTTTCTAGCTTAAGAAGATAGAAAGGACTCAAACAGGTTCTCATCTAACATTACTCAATTTTTTATGTTGGAAATTTTTATGCTCCCCTCAAATAGACAATCTCAGAAAACTGATTATCTTTTGCATTAGCTGTATGTTGATTTTTACTGGAAACATCCTTTTGTTGTTATTACTCTCTGCCTCTTTGTTGTTATGAATTTATGTCTTTGTCCTACTCTCCGTATATTGCAGGGACCTGAGATCCGCACAGGCTTCCTGAAAGATGGGAAACCTGTCCAACTGAAGGAGGGTGAAGAAATCACAGTGAGCACTAATTACGACCTCAAAGGCGATGGAAAAACAATTACCATGAGTTACAAGAAACTTCCTGTGGATTTGAAGCCTGGAAATGTCATTTTGTGTGCTGATGGAACCATTACCCTGTCCGTCCTTTCATGTGATCCAGCTGCTGGAACTGTCAGATGCCGTTGCCAGAACACTGCTATGTTGGGTGAGAGGAAAAATGTTAATCTACCTGGTGTTGTGGTTGATCTGCCAACACTGACTGAGAAAGATAAGGAAGACATATTGGGATGGGGTGTTCCCAACAACATTGATATCATTGCTCTCTCGTTTGTTCGAAAAGGCTCTGATCTTGTTAATGTCCGACAGGTTCTTGGCCCTTATGCGAAGCGCATAAAGTTGATGTCAAAGGTATCATTTCCTTGTATGGCTTCAGATTTTTAAAATGTTAATGTTAATGTTACACCCTGACAATATTGCAATGGCCCATCCTGACAATATTACTTAGTTTCTGTCGTGCTTTAATTGTTGATTATAGTCAATTATTTGTTTATATTTAGGGAAAAGTTAATTTTTCACTGACATCCAGACTTGGCACTTTGCTTTCTTAATAGCTTTATCTCAAGGCCCTATATTGGATATTTTTCTTTCTTGAGGAGGGAATGATTCAGCGGACAAGCACTTTTCAAGAGTTGAATGTTATTATTTTTTCTCTGATTGTCTGATGTTATTTTCTAGGTTGAGAACCAGGAGGGTGTTATTAACTTTGATGAAATCCTAAAGGAGACAGATGCCTTCATGGTTGCCCGAGGTGATCTTGGTATGGAGATCCCAGTTGAGAAGATCTTTCTCGCCCAGAAGATGATGATCTACAAATGTAACCTTGCTGGAAAACCCGTGGTGACTGCCACCCAAATGCTTGAGTCAATGATCAAATCCCCCAGGCCAACGCGAGCTGAAGCCACTGATGTTGCCAATGCTGTTCTGGACGGCACTGACTGTGTCATGCTCAGTGGTGAGAGTGCGGCTGGGGCCTACCCTGAGATTGCTGTCAAGGTCATGGCCAAGATATGTATTGAGGCAGAGTCGTCCCTCGACTATGATGCCATCTTCAAGGAGATGATACGGTCTGCTCCTCTCCCGATGAGCCCGCTCGAGAGTCTTGCATCTACAGCCGTTCGTACCGCTAACAAGGCAAAGGCATCGCTGATTGTTGTGCTAACACGTGGTGGAACCACCGCGAAGCTTGTGGCCAAGTACCGGCCACCGGTCCCCATCCTATCAGTCGTTGTCCCTGTTCTTACAACCGATTCTTTCGATTGGATGGTGAGTGATGAATCACCAGCGAGGCACAGCCTGATCTACCGGGGGCTGATCCCGCTGCTGGCCGAGGGTTCTGCCAAGGCTACAGATGCAGAGTCAACAGAGGAGATACTGGAGGCTGCGCTCAAATCAGCAGTGCAGAAGAAATTGTGCAAGCCCGGTGACTCTGTTGTCGCCCTGCACAGGATTGGCATGGCTTCGGTTATCAAGATTTGCATTGTGAAGTGATTAGAATTGCTCAGCCAAAAAGAGCTGTATTCGTTTTTGAACAAGTTATTGACTATGTAGTTGTTGATTTCCCGAGCTCAGGTCACAGTTTGTGAGGAAGCTGGTCTTAGTTCATAAAAGAGCTGGGTATTGGAGGGAGAGGACTCCATTTTAAGTATAAATCAATTTCTGCTTAACAGTAAAATATACTGAGAGTTATTTTAATAGTTGTTTTTGAGCCAGGACTAGTGGGCTTCTCGTATGAGTGTTCTGTGTTAATTTTAAACCTTTTTTTTCCTTCTCTTCGGACACCCACACGCTCCCTTCGTCTGCGATAACTTTTTATGCACTTTTACTTCAAATAGAGGATTTATATAAAATGTCGGATGCTGTTTGTTTGCGTGGAAGAGCTCGAACCGAAGGCCAAATGTCTAAGAGTTTAAGACGACTTATGTACATAAATGATGGAATACTAGAAATGAGAATTTTATAAAAAGTTATATTTTAAATATACAAAGAGAAAATGATCTCAAGTCACAAAAAGATAGAGGGAAAAAAAACCCATTTTTATAAAAAAGTTAGATTTCTCCAAACATTTATATAAATTATTTTTCGGGACCTCAGGATTTCTTTTAGACGTGTTTGATTTGGGGCGGTAGTGAGGAAAAGCGAAAGTGAAAAAACTCATTTCTCACTTCTACTGTTTGTTTGGAATCGTAAAAGAGAAATAGAAAAACCTCTTTTCTTTACTTTTTTCTCTTTTACACTTCTCTTTTATATTATTATTTTTCTATTTGCAAGGTGCTCCGATTAATTTTGTGATCAAGTAAATCTCATTTACAGTTTAATTACATTTTAAAAAAAAAAATTATAATTAATATTTATTTTAATATTATTTTGCGGTCAACTTTTTCACTTCCACTTACAAATTACTAACCAAACACCAGAAAATACGATGAAATTTTCACTTACACTTTCACATTCCGACTAAACACCGAAAAACTGACTCGCATAAATTTCAATTTTTTACATTTTTCTCACTCGCATTTCCCACTTACAACGTGAGTCATTTTTGCCTTATTCCACAATTTCCTTCTGCAGTTTGCATTTCCCCCCTTTCCTTGTAATTTTATACAAAGAGTGCAATTTTCCAGACTTTACCCTCAGACTATAAAACCCTAGCACCCTCATTCTTATCCGACCTTAAACCCTGTTCAACATTGAAGAACGAAAAATACTGAAAAATGTCTCCGCATTTCTCTTTGCCGAGCAAACAGAATCGTCACACTTAGGGGGGAAAAAAAAATCGAGATCAAAACGGCGCCACTCTTTTCATCTCGCTTGGGGTTCGAAAACTCTATGATCCCCTCGGTTCGATCCCGATCCTTTCGCTCATCGATGCAATCGGCCGCAAGAAGAATCTCATCGTCTTCCTCGTCGATTCCTCACTTCAAAAGAGGTAATCATTAGTTCTGTCCTCTCCTCTTTGATACGACTTTGATGAATCATTTCCTCACGAGTTGAATTTTTCTTATATTTTCTCTTTTTTGGTATTTGTGCAGTGTTAGTTGAGTCCGATGCTGTGCGTAGATCAAAGAGATGTTTTGCGGCTTCGGTTCCTTCTGAATCGTCCGAAAAGCGGAAGCGTTCGATTCGAATATCAAAGCAAGAAAGGCGTGAGATGCTGGAAGCCTTTGTTGACAAGTAATTCGATTAAAGATTTTCTGGTTTTGCTGTTAGAAATATCCAACATGTACTTGGAATTACTAAAATTTGTGAAGTGATGATCATTTTTATAGAAATTTAGGTGGGGCAAAAAATTATCCGGCAATGCTAAAATTGCTGACAAGGCTTCATTTGGGTTTATACTTGTAGAAAATTCTTGCTGGTTTGGAGATTATATAGTACTTATTTGGTCGTGAAAGTTGTTAATCCATAACGGCGCTTGTATCATGATAACAGAGTTAGATTGTCTGCCTAGGAGCTAAAAGTTTTCACTGTTGATAAATTGTTTAGGATTCTTTCAACCCATCCAAAAAGCTAAGGTTTTGGACATTGTTTTTTATTTTTCTCACAAAACCAACCAATATCACTTAGTATTTGTGATTCAGTGAGTGATGCAATGACGCAATTAGATGCAACTTACCTGTACTTATAAATATAATCATACTCGAGAGGATTGGAATGTTTATTTATTTATGCAGGAGAATAGAATCTATTAGTTATTTAATTTTTTTTTTCAAATCTATGAATGAGAGAAAAAAAATCAAATGATTGTTGTATTTATGCTCCTTGTTCACTTTGTCAAGCAAATAACAGTAGGAACTGAAGTAAACAACAATGAGAACAACTAAAGTTCTGTCCAGAACTTTGGGGTTGGCACTTGAATCCTTCTGCCACATATGTTCTTCATGCAGTATTCCGATTGAATGATTCTACAAGTTATATTAATTGCATATATTTTGAGTAATTGGAGCCATCCTACTTTTTCCCTAAGAGATCTTTACAACCACCATTGCCTGCCTTTCATTTCACATCTTGACTATTAAATTGGATGTGAATAACTTATATCATCTCTTCGAAACAAGGGTGCTTCATTATGTTGGGACAGACAACACAGCGGAAGAAGAAAAGAGAAGGAATCACAGATCAATCAAAGACACCAGAAATTACGTGAAAACCCAATTCGGGAAAAATCACATAGCCACACCCAAATCCACTATTTATCAGCGAGATTATAGGGGAGAAGAAGAGGATCCTCAAAGGCGCTTTGTACAATGACATTCACAATAGCATAATCTATTTATGCTTCATCTCTATTAACCCTAATGACGGCACATCCATTTTTTAGGAAAAACTGGGGTAACAAGTTATGAGATCCCTAAAATGCCCTTGACGTGTTCTCTAAGTTTCGCTGGCAAGAAGCTTCTAGACCGGACCGATTCCAGGCTGGACTGGCCGCTTCCAGGCTGGCCTGGCCTGGACTGCTTCTACTAAGCCCCTCTGGTAAGCTACTCTGCTCTGTCGCTGTGGAGCGCTCCTCTGATTAGGTGCTTCAGAGTGATCTTTCACTCTGGAGACTCCACCACTCCGGAAGGCTCTATCGCCTCGTATTTGCCATCAACCTGAAACTATGAATTCGCCCAACGCTATGACCCGGAAAGCTTCGTCGTCGCTCTGGGATCGTGTTGACTGCATATGGTGACACTCCGTCAAGGCAATAATCTGGCTCCACAACTTAACAATCTCCTACTTGGAGATTGATTATTGTCACAGCTGCGACACTCCATCTCTCTTATTTGTACACTGACTCCCAACTTACAGTGGCATTTGTAGCGAATCAACTCCAGATCTTCATCCTAAAAGACCCACGGAGGCTGAGCGGGTCTTCAGGTCCTCCGTCGTGACGACCTTAATTAGCATGTATGCGGTATTTTGACTCGTGTGTATCTTCACTAGTGATAACACACCGTCCTTAAAAGAATGCGAATGAAATGATACCGCACATCATTGTGCTTGGTTCTGTCATGATAGATTGAATTGTAGGCAACAGTGTTCTAAAAAAAGGTTTAAGCGGCCGATTAATCGTCCCTTAAATGTTTTCGGCCTGAAATCGAATAGAATTTGAAGAAAGCGGTCGGATTACTCGCCAGGCGATTAATTCGCTTAAGTGATAATCAAGCATCTAATCGGTGATTAATTAGCATCCGTTTAAATGTTATTCAATCGTTTTCTACATGGATTCGAATTTTGAACCCATTAAGCTAACTAAACTCAAACCCGATCCAATAATTGAGGATATAAATTGTCGCGTGTTGGAGAATAAGGGCTCGCGATCCCTAAATTTATCTGCATCCTTGATTCTCCTGCGGCAACGACAAAACTCTTTAATCTCACGAAGAAGCTCTCGATACTCACGGTGACGAGACGACGAAGCTCCTGAAGTCTTAATTTTATCTGAAGCTCCCGAAGCTCACGGCGGCGACGATTCTCTTGAGAAATTAGAGCTTTCGAAGCTCAATGACGAAGTTCACAAAGCGTTGATCTTCCTGTGGCGAACTCCCCCTTCGACGACGACCTCCCATTGCGGTTGATCCTCCCGCTGCGACCTCCCTCTTTATCGACAAAGACCTCCCCCTTCGATTAGCTCTCTGGTCAGCAGCATGGTTCACAGTCGCGGTCTCGGCCGCCGATTCGGCGGGCACTGAGACGGATCGGTCTCGGCGACTCGGATCGGTATCGGGCGATGCGCGCAAAACGCTACATAGAAAGCTTAAAAAATTCTGAAAAAATCATGACAAATCTTAAAAAAATGTAGACATCCACATTCATGTATCACATGTCTAAAATATATCACCTAGCACACTAAACATAAAGTGAAAGCATAAATATACGCGTCGTCGGTATAAGCATATCAAAATACATGCACAATATAATAAATTGCACAAACTACATTCATAAATACATGCTAATGTAGTTATTTCCACATTGAATTGCGATGAGACACTAAATCATCATCATAATGCCGAGTCGACCGAGTCAACTCCGATTCTCGGCCGAGTCGATCTCCTCTAAGTTGAGTCGACCGACTCGTGATTCGGACTCGTCTCGGAGAGGGCCGAGACGGATACGACTCGGCCGACTCGTCTCCGATTCGGCCGAGTCTTTGAACCGTGGTCAGCAGCAAAGCGTCAATGACGACCTCCTCTTACGTCGACGGTGACCTCCCCCTAGTCAACTCTCTCTCCCCTTTGCGTACACGTATTTTGCTCAAGTTCTTGCCAATGATTTTTGTTTCTTTTAATAGGCCGAGGAGTACCTCAAGCGTGAGAAGTATAGAGTTGCACATTACTTGCAGTTGTATCTAGCAGTGAATCAAAGTTGTTGGAAGTATGCTGCTTTTTGAAAGAAATACCTATATTTGTTCATTTAAAAAGCATAACTATAATTATTAGAGGTGGAGGTACATTAATGTACTTTGAACTGATTGTCATAATTACTTTTAATTTCCTCTAGTACTAGCAATTTAATTTTGAAAGTTATGTTTGTTATATCTTTTATGCTTTTTTGGGAGTTTATAGAATTCATATTTTCATGTTTTAAGTATTATAATATTATTATATATTAAAATAATAATAAAACGTGTAATTTGTTTAATCACCGTTTAAACCGTTAAAGCATTATGCGCTCCCGGACTGCGCGCGTACTGAAATCGCTTTTTAGAACATTGGTTGGCAAGATCTATAACACTCTGACTATCAATGTGCAGTGATGGAGTCATCTGCTCCTTGCCAAGCTCTTTCATAAAATCCTTCCGCTATATCAACTCTTTGCAAGCTTGTATAGCTGGTCTCCGCGTAAATAAGATGGCTATCTTTGCAGCTTGGACACCTAGCTCACTGCTCTATTTCTCAAAGTGAAAAAATAAGCAGTGGTACTCCTCTACTATCTACATCACCTGCAAATTCAGAGTATATATATCCGTGCAGATGAATGTATGTGTCATCATAGCACAATGCCATATCTGAACTTCCTTTCAGGTATCTCAAGATCTACTTTACTGCTCTCCAATGTTCCTTCCCGAGATTGCTCATATACCTGCTGACAACTCCTATTACTTGAGCAATATATGGCCTCGTGTATAACATAGCATTCATCAAGCTGCATACAACTGATGCATATGGCACCTCAAACATGAGCTTTCTCATCTTTTGTCGTCAGAGTCTGTGCTTTTGAGAACTTGCAGTGATCTCTGAGCGAGACGTTCACAGGCTTGGCATTCGACATGTTAAATATCTTTAACAACCTCTTTTCTCTCTCTGTTGATCATCATTCCAAGAATTTTCTTCGATGGACTCAGTCCATTGAGAATTCTTTCACCAACTTGGTCTTAAGATTCACAATCTCCTTCATGCTTGATCCGATAACAAGCATATCGTTTACATACAATAGTAGTATAATGTAGGAATTCTCAAATCACTTGGAATAGCAACAGTGATCAGCCTGCAGCCTTGTGAATTCACTGCTAATCATGAATCTATCTTGGATCAAAGTATCAGCCGTTCCGATTCCGACTCGACCGAGTCGGAACCGGAACGACGACGACCGGTACGAGAACGTTCCTCGATCCAACATTTTTCACCCTTTTTTTTGCGACTCGGGAAAAAATCCGAGTCGACTTGGCCATATCGGCCGAGTCAACCATGGAATCGGTTGACTTGGTTGAATTGGCCGAGTTGACTTTGATTTTTCCCGAGTCGAAACTCGTGAAGAATTTGTTAAAAAAAACTTACCAGATCCTTGCCGCCCGCCGTCGTCTCCTTCGCCACCATCCCTCCCTCGTTGTCGCCTCCTCCTCGCCTTCGCCTCCTGCTCGTTGCCTGCTCCTCCCTCTCCCTCTCCTGCCTCTCCTTCCCTCCCTCTCTCTGTCTCTCCCTCACCCGCCTCTCTCCCCCTCCCTCTCCCGTTCTCTCTCAGATTCTCTCTCAGATCAAGATCAGAGAGAGATCGAGAGAGGGAGGGGAGAGAGAGGCGGGAGAGGGAGAGACAGAGCCTCTCCCGTTCTCTCTTTCAGATTTTCGCTCAGATCGAGATCAGAGAGATCGAGAGAGGGAGGGGACAGAGGCGGGAAAGGGAGGACAGAGGGGGGAGAAAGAGGCGGGAGAGGGAGGGGAATGACAGAGAGATCGGGAGAGGGAGAGAGTATGGAGAGGAGAGAGGGAAATATGAAGAGAGAGAGAGATGAGGGAAGAGAGGATAGAGATATTTTAGGGGAGGGGAGCAGTGGGCTCAGCCCGGGGAAAGAAAAGAAAAAGGAGAAAGAAAGATTGAAAAAAATAATAAAATAATAGTATATTCCATAAATTTAAACTAATTCAGAAAAATCTCCAAAAATCCTCAAAAGTAGAAAATATCATCCTGAGAAATAATGTGAAGTCAGATTCAAGAAATTCAATTTCATTTGCAAATTAAAAATTCTAAGATCGATCGGCGGTACCGGTCGCCACCGATTTTAGGAAATTTGCAAAATAAATCAAAAAATTTCAGAAAATTATGAAAATCTAAAATATTAAAAAAATATTTAAAAATGAAACAAGCTAAATCTGAGTCATGATTTTGGACATGTGATACATATTCTGGGAGCATATTTTGAGAACAAGGTGTTATACACCAATTACCCTCAAAGCAAATTTGTTTTGGACTGTGATACATGAATTTGATATCTATATTTTTTTAGGATTTATCGTGATTTTTTCAGAATTTTTTGATCTCTCTATGTAGTGTTTTGCGCGTATCGCCTGAGTCCGTTTCACGACGCCGAGACTGATGTGAAATGATGCCTTCCGAGTCAGCGGCCGAGACTGCGACTTTGAACCATGGAATCTATCGAACTTTAGATATCGCTATCTCGGAGTCTATTTCAAGTCATAGGACTCTTCTTGAGCTTGCAAACTATTTGCTCCTTTCTCAGCATGATATAACCCTGTGGCTGTATCATATAGATGTCCTCCAAATCACCATGGAGAAACGTAATTTTAACATCCAACTGCTCTAGATGTAAGTCCTCTGCTGCCATAATGCTCAGAAGAAATCTAATAGTAGTTAGCTTTACAATAGGAGATAATATCTCAGTAAAATCAATATATTCCCGTTGTTGAAATCCCTTCACAACCATCCTCTTGTACCTCTTGGTGCCGTCATACTCTTTCTTCAACCGGTAGACTCACTTATTATGCAGGGCTCACTTACTTTCTGGCAATTCAACTAGATCTCATGTTTGGTTCTTTATGAGAGAGACTATCTCATCATCCATAACAAGCTCCCACTTGTCCTTGACTTCCATCTGTAAAGCCTCCTCATAGCACTCGTGCTCACCACTGTCAGCTAACAACGGATAATGCAATGAAGGAGAATATCTCTCCTGAGCTCTAGTCGTCATGGTTAATCGCCTCAACTCACTTTGAGGGTCAGAGGCTCTACTCAGAGTTTCTCATTCCCTTCCGAAATGCTCCAAACTTTTTTCACAGAAACATTATCAAGATCGACGAACTCCGAGTTCGCAGCATCCTGCTGTTCCGGAGTGCTCTGAGGTGTCACTCTGAGATTCTTCTCTGAAGTGCTCCTCTCCGTCAGCAAGTTCTTGTACATCTTTTTCTCATTGAATATCACATCCTTATACCTAAGGATCTTTTGATTTTCTGGATTCAAAACCGGTAATAGTACTTGCATGTTCTGTGCCCAATGAAGATGCATCTCTTGGACTACGGGTCCAACTTGCTCATGTGATCTAGCTCCACATGGACATATGAGATACAACTAATAGTACACATCTGATTCATATTTATCTCTTTGTTGGTTCATGCTTCCTCCGGAATCTCATAGTTCAGGGGCACAAATGGTTTTATGTTGATTAGATACATTGTTGTGTTGACTGCATCTGCCTAGAATTGCTCGGGCAATCCAGCGTGTATCCACATGCTTCCGATACGCTCCAGTATTGTCATGTTCATGAGCTCCGCCATCCCATTCTGATGAGGGCTTTTCAGAACCGTCTTTACTTCACGGATTCCCCGACTCGCGCAAAACTCTTTGAATCTGCCATTGCAGTATTCGCCTCTATTGTCGAACTTCAAGCACTTAAGCTTTCGACCTGATGCATTTTAAACTTGGGCAATCACTTTTTAAGCACATCGAACACATTCGATTTGTGCTTCAAGAAATAAATTCAGATCTTTCTACTTGAATCATCAATAAAGGTTACAAAATACAATGAGCCTCCGAGAGAGGGAACTAAAGCTTTATCACATATGTCTGTATGAACTAATTTCAACCTTTCTGCATTCGGAGTCTTTCTCGCCTTTGAGAACCTGACTCTCCTATGCTTCTCGTAGACGCGGTATTTGTAGAAATCTAAGTCGATAGATTTCAATCCCGACAGCTTATCCTTAGAGAGCATAACTTTCATTCCCTTCTCGCTTATATGTCTAAGTCTCATGCCACACTCCGGTCAACTCCGATGAAGCAATTGAAATTGATGCCTCGAAACCCGACGTCATCTAGAGGGTACCTTCTTGTCGTGTGTCATCGCCATGGAACCCTTTGTGATCTTGCATACATTACCGTCGAAGGTGGTTTTCATCCCTCCATCCGCAAGCTGACCAATAGAGATTATATTTCTCTTCAACTTTGATACATGTCTGACGTTCCTTAATTTCAGCGTCGAGCCATTTGAGAGGCTAACTATCACATCGCCTTTCCCGATAATGTCACAGGGTTCATCATCTCCCATATACACCTTTCCAAGTTCACCTTTCACATATTTTTGAAAGTTGTCATGTCAGAAAGTGGTGTGAAAGGAGGCGCCGAATCAATCACTCAAGATTCACTGGAACCAGCGAAGGAGAGAATCAAAGCATCGGATTCATCACTCTCCGTGACATGTGTAATCCTTCTCTTTACTTTTGCCTTCTCTATCCTTCTTCTGCTTGCAGTCCCTCTGAATATGCCCCTTTTCATAACACCACCAACTCCCAGCACCCCTGGATTTGAAATTACCTCTCCTCTGATTTAGATTTGGACTTGCAATTCTTTTTCTTATCTATGTTGTCTTCCTCTCCGATCAACACTCAAGGCACTACATGATGTCTCAGCCGACCCTGATGACTTTTTGCACGCCTCTTCGCTGAGAAGAACACCCACTGCATCATCAAACTTCAAAGTTCTTATCCCATTGAAATTGCTCACTGCCATCACGAGACCATTCCAGGCCTCTGATAGACTGGATAATAAAACCAGTTCCCTGATTTCATCATCGAAGTTAATCTCAATAGATTTCTACGGCTCGTTAGCTTGTTGAATTCATTGAGATGCTCAATGACGCTTACAGTGTCCGCCATCTTCAGGTTGAACAATTTCTTCATCAAGAAAGCCTTGCTTGAAGCTGATGGTTTTTCGTACATCTTCGAGAGGGTCACTATCAAGTCTTGGGTTGTCTTCTCTCTGAAGACGTTGAATATAACCGTCGATGTCAGGGATAATCGGATCATCCTAGGCTTTTCCACCGAGAGGAAGATAGATATCTTTTTGGTACAGGTAGTCTTCGATATGCATCTTTCAGAACCCGAAGCTCGTGCCGTTGAATCTTTCAACTCTGATCTTTTCTTTATCCGTCATTACGAACCTTGCTCTGATAATAGTTGTTGTGATCGACAGCAACACGGAAGAAGAAAAGAGAAGGAATCACAGATCAATCAAAGACACTAAAAATTACGTGAACTCAAATCAGGCATGAAGCTGTACACAATTCACTATTTATCAGAGAGATTACAAGGGAGAAGAAGAGAATTCTCACAGCCGCTCTGTACAATAGCACTCACTATAGCATAATCTATTGATGTTTCATCTTTATTAACTCTAATGACGGCGCATCCATTTTTTAAGAAAATCTAGGATTACAAGTTGTGAGATCTCTAAACTGCCCTTGACGTGTACTTCAAGTTTCGTTAGCAAAGAAGCTTCTAGATTAGACCGCTTCAAGGCTGGACTGGCCTCGCTTTTGCTAAGCACCTCTGATAAGCTATTATGCTCTGTCGCTACGGAGTGCTCCTTCGATTAGGTGCTTCGAAGTGATCTTCCGCTTCGGAGACTCCACCACTCCGGAAGGTTCTATCGCTCCATCCTTACTGTCAACCTGAAACTCTGAACGCGCCCTGCGCCATGACCCGGAAAGCTCCGCCATCGCTTCGGGATCATCGTGACTACGTATGACGATAGTCTGTCAAGACAATAATCTGGCTTCACAACTTAACACATTATCCGTGTGTGCTTTGAACATATTTCTCCACATAGAGTTAAAATCTAGTTAATAATTTCTAAACTTCACTCGAAATTTTCTTTTTAAGCCTATCCCTATAGATATTCAGATTGGAGAGTCATTATTCTTTGGATTTCATCATTATCCTAATTTGTTCCAACTGTGTAAATCTGTTCACGCTGTGGTTAGATGTCAGGTATTTTTGTTTAAATGAAACTTTGATTCTGAAAACATATGATGTGAGGACACGACCACTCTGGCATGGACACGGCCGATATGTATCAAATTCTAAAAAATACACACTACATGTGTTTAATGCGCTTGCCCAATACTTGTCTAACACAACACAACTTTATGATAGGAGTGTCCATGCTATGTAGCTGAAAACAATGACATTCTAATTATAACCCTTTTTGGATCTCTTCCCATCTAAGTGTTGTGTATGAGGCGGACGTATGCATTATGTTTGCCAGCTGCATTTATGGTTGTGATCTACCAGATATGTCCTATTCATTTCATTGAAAATCGGTTTTATGACGCCCAAGATCTTCAATAAATAATATGCTTTATGGGATCTTGTCTTTAGGATGACTAGTAAGCTTATCCATAACTAAAACAAAGAGATGTGACTTAATGCGGATATTTATGTTAGCTTGGTTGATAAGTTTTGTATTTGCCTCTCCAACTGTTATCACACTAGTTGCTGTTTATAGTACATGCCTTTAATCATCTATCAATTAACCACTAGAATCTTGTTCCTTTTTTAGTGTGCCATAATTGAGGAAGTAAGGTTGCTTAACCCTCCCCGGAACCCAAAAAGGCAGGAGCCATATTGCAATGTGAATGTGTGATGCCCTTTTGAACATTTCTTTTCTTTTCTAGAACTCACCACGATAGTGCTGAAGTGTTGTTCCTGCATCACTGTCTGCAACTAAGTAAACATGCGGACCTTATCATTTGTTAGTTAACACAATCTGACTGTCTGTGCATTCATGCCTGTGAAGCTTGCATTTCTAATTCTATTTCCCATATTATTTTTATGATTGATTACTATTGTAATTCTTATTTTGGAATCATATGCAGGCACAGGGCTTTAAATGCTGGGAGGTTCCCAACTGTTTCCCATGCTCAAAAGCAGGTAGGAGGGTCCTATTATGTTGTAAGAGAGATCATTCAGGAGTTGGAATACAGCCATAAAATGTCTCCTTGGAAATCAGAAAAGCTGGCAGAAAGTGGGAGGGAAACTGATGTGAGTGCTGATACATATGAAAGTCCAACTATGAAAGATGGTGTAGCAGTTGGGTCCGTCGAAGTAGAAGGGCCTCTCAGTTCTATGGATTCTAAGAAAGCTATTGTTGAAGAGTCTGCAGGTCATTCAACTATAAAAATAGTCCAGTCCAGTGAGCTGTTTGTTGAACGTATTGAGGATTCTACAATGGTAAGGCAGGTATCATCTGTTGATCATACTGACCTAGAAGATACTCAAAAGGATTCCCCTCTAAGGCTTGTTAGCGAGAGCGGGAAAGATAATGTTTGTGATCCTCCCAAATTTCAGATGTTTGATATTGAAGTGCTTGGGAAGGATTTCCCTTTAAGGCTTGCTAATGAGGATGTGAAAGATAATGTTCATGGTCCTATCGAATTTCAGGTGATAACTACTTCTCTGGCACTATTATTTTCCAACATACAGCATTGATTCATATAAGCCTTCAAACAGTAAATTTGTTTCTTTCAGTATTTTATCCAGTAGTATTTCCCTATTCTTTCTCTTGGAGCAACATGTGGATTGATTTCTCATGATGCAGATTTATAATTTTATGTGCACAGACACCAACCATTTATATACTCTATATCCTGTGTTATGCATGTTTGCCAATGACATGCACAATATGCAGGCTGATGCTTCAGTTCCTCTCAAATTGGAGAGTGAAGTAGACATTCTAAGTACTCCAGCTTTTGATGCGCAAGGCACCGTTGGAGACAAAAGCTCCACTGTAAGTGCTGAAGAAGTTTTGGAGCAGAGAAGCAGTGAAGAAGTCTCTAAATCTGATAAATTTACTGGGTAGACTTTTTGACCCTTCAAAATCATCACAGTAGAAGTTCATGTTGTCTTTAATATATGTACCTATTTCTTTTATTCTTGGTTGCCTCCTTATGAACAGTCTATTGTCTTTTGTTATCTATCCACAAACTGCATACTCTGCTGTTGCATAATTTGAGCTGTTGGTTTTTGTTGAAATGTCCACCCATCACTAAAGTGTCAAGGAAAACAGATATCACTTCCATTTGCTTGTGTGTTTTTATTTCTCTTATTGGACATAAGCTTTTGCACTCTGACTGGGCTAGGAAGTAACAAGTGGACCCCAGGACTATACCCACTAGATTGTTTATTAACCAATGTTGAGCGTACAGACCTAAGCTAATCTGCTGTGCTGTGGTTTGGGCCTGGTAATCTGTCACAATACAGCTTGCATTTGCTAAGATCTTGGGCTGAAAATGCATGGTTGACTAGGTTCAACCTGATCAGGCACAGCCCAAACTGTATAAACTAGATCTTCTCACGCCTTGCATATTTATGTTCTTTATTTACACACATTTTCTATATTTGTTTATTTGGATATCTCGCCCTTTTCCTGCACTAACTTCTGTCCAGGCTAACAATTTTTTTTTTCTTTTATTGTTTTCCCCAATTGTTGGGGGGATATGGACACATATACCTTACCTATGTCTATCATTTTATGTTTCTTTACTTGCGTGCATCTACTATATGTTCATTTATTTGGATATCTCCTCCTTTTCTGGGACTAACTCCTATTCATGCCAACAAAACTCCCCACCCCCCACCCCCACCCCCAAATTGCTGACTGAACATGGGTACTTAATGGCTTTATCACTTTCTTTTTCCCATGTTCTACCCACCCCCCTTTCCTCCCTCTCCCCCCATCACAGACTGAACATGGGTACTTATGGCTTTATCACTTTCTTTTTCCCATGTTCTAAAATTTCAATGCTCCTCGTCACTCTCTCAAATTTAATTATGTCTCATTTGCTGATTTTCTTTGCCCAGTGGCAACTCAAGGACGGTTGAAGAGGAAGAGGATGCATCCCCAAAAAAAGGGTCAAGTATTTGGGGGAATCTGAGATCTCTGGCAGGTGGAATCATTAACTTTTGGAGGAAAAAATGAATGCAATTTATCTCTTCTGGCTTGCTGTAGGGTGTATTATCAGATGAGCATTACTGAAGTTCCAGCTAGCCTTTGAAGTTGGTCTTACTGGTGACTGGTACATTTACTCCTTTTTGTAAGTGCTGATCTCTAAAACTGAAAAATGTTAAAATCCACTATATATACTGTTTCATAAGTGCATTGTTAATTTATTTTATTTTCCAACACCAACCTGTCCTGAGTTATGGCTGAAGGGAAAGTTTTATCGAACTGCTATTAGGCCAGCTTTGTTATATGGCACAGAATGTTGGGCTATAAAGGGATACCATGCCCAGAAGATGAGTGTAGCAGAGATGCGCATACTTCGTTGGATGTGTGGTAACACGCGGAGAGATAAGGTGAGAAATGGGGATATTCGTACTAAGATAGGTGTAGCCTCTATAGAAAAGAAGATGAGAGATAACCTCCTACGATGGTTTGGTTATGTGCGACGTAGACCTACAGATACGCCAGTCCGGCGAGTAGAGCGTATCAATTTAGGACAACTTAAAAGAGCGCAGGGGAGACCGAAGAAAACATGGATGAATGTAATACGACAAGATATAGAGACTAGAAGGCATATTGCTCGATAGGAATGAATGGAGAAAGATGATCCATGTGCCCGATCCGGCGTAATTCTCTTTGGTTCATGTAGCCTACCCCAAATACTTGGGACAAATGGCTTAGTTGTTGTTATTGTTGTCCCTGTCCTGAGTTACTGTAAGAATATGATACTGAATAAAGGTTTGTGGGCAAAATTTGAAATGGTTGTTGGGATGAGTGTTTCCAAACAAGATAACAACTTGGGGTGATGATACAAAGTGATATGTAGTACTTGGAACATCATGATCATCATCGTTATATCATCCAAGCCATTCTACATTAGAATTGGGATATTATGAAACAGTTCCAGGATATTAATGAAACAGTTCCAAGTTATTATGAAACAGTTCCAAGCACAAGGCTTCATTGAATGACCGAAGAAATTTTACAATTGAGTGTCGATTGACCACCTGACATCTATCCTGAGTCGGTTCCAAGTTCTGGCTAAGGAAATTATTGACAGAGAGGCCCTCAACTTAAATCTAGAAGGCAAGTGGGTGGGGGATCCATTTTCGTAGCTTAAGCTCGTGTAATCAACAATGTGGAGTTTGACCCAACCAACAATCTGACCTGAAACCGGTCTGAAGTTCCTGGTATGAATAGAGCATAACTGGGTAGGGTCATTATCAAGTTGACCTGTATGATCCGTTTATTAAATCTGTCAGGTCCATTTCTGAGCTCTTGACCTCAGTAACCTGATTTATGACCTAACAATAATAAACATATGCATTCTTACATCTCTGAAACTAGTGGAGTCAAGGTGCAAGGTGGCAAGGAGCAAAGCATGCAACACATATGAGGCACAAGATATGGCGTGCGCCTCAGTGAAGTGAGGGACAATCAGTTTTTTATGTAATATTTTGAAACTAATGAAATTGAAGAAAAAATCAGTACAAGTATCAAAGTAACAAGTAACAATTAAGAAGAGTAACCCCATAATTCAGTTAGAAATTAAAGTGGAGGAGTGTGTACACCTGTATGCTTTGAACCTGCATAATGGTCAATTTCGTAGCATATAGCATTATTAAATATCAAATAGTTAATAAAATTGACAAGAAAAATTATAATCAAGTCATTTTCACTTCACAAGATGAGCTGTAGAACACATAATTATCAAAGATAAATCTCGTAATAATATGCCACAAGACTCACAAGTTACAAACAAGTTAACAAGTCATATCTAAGATGAATCCACTACCACTATCCAAAATAAACCAAAATGTAAAAGAGAAATAATAGTTCAGTACAAACATAAATCATGTGAAGTGTTCAATTAATAACTTTTTATTAATTCACAAATCCAAATTGACAATCACTTGTAGTCATTTCATATTCACATTACAAATGTAAGCATGAACAATTCTACTTAATGGCCATCAAGTTTATAAATTTAGACAAGGAATTGAACAATCAACTGCTGCTGCTGTCTTCTCTGGGAGAGTGACTGTGAAACCATTGTTGTTAGTGTAACAGCGGCAGCAAGAGTAGGAGAAGATGAAGGCAAGAGAAAAATAAATAAGTAAATAAAGGTTCACTATTTTCTTCCCAGAGTTTGTTGTCACCTCTTTGTCGCTGGAGCTCGTTTTCGCTGCTTCGTTGCCAGAGTTTGTTTTCTGATTGTTTCCATGCTGGAGTCGGGATCTGCCACTTGACAATAAACCCTAGAGCAGAGAATGGGTGGGGGGAAGAGGGGGTAAGCTAGGATAGGGTTTTGTTGGGTCATGGGATTGGAACATGTTTTGTTGCAACTGCAAGGCAGCACTTCACATGTGCCCTGCCGGAGGAGCAAGGCACAACGAGGCCAGCGAGTAGCTAATTTTATGTGCTCAACTCCAACAGGGCACCGCACCCTGCATTGCTTAACACCCAAGGTGAACACGTCCAGGGGCATCTTTGACTTCACTCTTTGACACAAAGTTGTAGGTTGGTTCTTCTGCTTGGTGTGTGCATGGAACTTCGTTGGTTTTTTGTTCAGGTTAGGTTCAAATTCTGCTTTCTACACATTTTTATTTAAAGGATAAAAAAAAGCTTAGCAAAAGAGAATAACGGCCCATTTGTAAAGACTTTACCCAGCTTGGGATCAGGTAACCCTAATATTGATAGGTTGGACATGAATCAAAGTTTCTGGCCTTCCAAATAAACATGTCAAGTTTAGATTAGGAATAGACGGGTTGGATCAAAATTATGGTTTCAAATATCGGCCGATTCTCATATATATCAGCAATGTCGGATCAGATTTTGAGATATCTAATACAATATTAACTTTTTAATATGGACTGATATTGGGGCTAATATGACCGATATTGCTGATATTGGCAGCTAATATTGACGATATTTATCCTAAAAACTCTTAGCCAATACTGATTTCGAGATTTTAAACCATAGTCAAAACTAAACCGACCCAGAAGGTTGAAATTGATATTAAAGCATGGCCAATATTGATTTGACCCGTTTGCCAACCCCTAATCAACGTGTGATGCTCCTAGACTATGAAAGAGTTTAGAAGAAGGGATAAGATCACGTTCCTTGCTAAGAAGAAACTGCATTCAATTCTATGGCACCATATGAAGCCAAAGGACCAACTAAAAAAAACCTTCCCAATATAATTAGAAGAAATAAGGAAACATTTAGAAAAGCAGAACATAATTATGTAATTTCAGGACTATTACTGAACAAAATTCAATTTACACAGTGTTGACATTGTTTAACTTTTTGAAATGAAAGGATACTATAATGTCCAAAGTTCAAGAACTTATTGATTATTCATTTACATAAAAGGCTCTCCTATAGCTACTAATGATGGTGAGAGCGGACATTACAGTTTATTGTGTATTATAAAAGATGCAATATACAAATAAATGCCGATTCTTGATATCTTTAACATGGTAATTAATCATGATAACACAACTATACATGTCAGCAAAAAGCTAGCCTTTTCTAAACATTATTACAATAGCGCGGTCAAGTCACATTTCTGCATGAAAACCTTGTAGATCATTTAAACAGGTTTTAGACCCTTCTGATATCCTTTACATATTGTAAAGAAAGTTCTCCATATCTACACATTGTCAGACTATTGTTTTCTTTTTCACAAGTGATCTGGAAGATAAACAAAAAAAAAAATATTAAGATGTGCTTTCAATTTCAACATTTATTCCCTTGATTTTACAAAAACCCAACAGAAATTAAGGAAAAACCTTTCTGCAAAATTTTGGCACCATATACGTGACACCTTTAACATTGAAACATGGTTTACATTTATTTGGTGCAGGAATTTCTTATTGACAGTAAGCAGGCAATTATGAAGACGGGGAATTTCAAGTCGCTGATACTTTCCTTTTGCAAAATAATATTTGTCCAAGGTTGGTTCTTGTACAAGGAGATCACAATGTAAATAGAGAATATGATTGAAGAGCCTAACCGGTTAGCAAAATCTTGACAAGCGTCTCTTGGCTTCTCGAAGAGCATGGTTCAACTTAATGTGAATTAGATTTGTTCGAGTATTTCTTGTCACCTTGATGAGCATGTCATTCAGTTGTAAACAATTGTCAGAGTTGGTTGTTTGCAGCATCAATAGGTTTATAATCAATTTAATCACCAATTTTTATTTCTGCTTTCTTTGTTACGACATCTAATGCTGTTATATTGATTCTACTTGTACAAATGGGAATCTGAATATTGGAGTTAGTCCTAAATATTTACTGTTTCAGTTTGTCTTAGCTTGCAAAATTGCTAGCATCAGGCAGCGTTGAAGGTTTGCAGCTTTTGAAATCTCTATGCAACTGTTTTATGTCAATCTGCTGAATTCAACTGCAAGGGATAGTTCCCTTTGTAATGACTGAGAATCACAATGCTTTTTCTCTGTTCATTGTTCTGCCAAAAGTTTCAGGGCTGATCACCATTCATTATTGCACAAGAATGCTTCAACTCATGGATCGATGGAGTAGTTAAAGGAGAACGTGGTTTGCAAGCTGGCTTCTTGAAGAACCCCATGAGAATTGTGCAGTGAAGGGCAAAACCATGGTTCGACGAGCTTTATGCTGTACTAGTCATCAAGTTCTTCGTCGAAGTTTAACATACTCTAAAGACCAGCCAGACTTGATCCAAGGCGAGCATTTGTGGGGTCAATGTCTACAGGTGCATATCTCCATGCTTTTAATCTTGTTTTGATCAAAGTTTCGTCCAAGAAATTGCATTGATCATATTAACACTTAGTTATTTGCCATTTGATCTCTCATTGGTCTTGGGTTAAGTTCACATGGCCTCATTAATTACACTCGCATAACTATGATTTTTTTTTTTTTTTTTTTTTTTTAATTCAAATCCCTAAAACTCTAATTAGCGCACCGACTACATTCACTGCCTATTTTGACTTGCACCTTGGATCTTGGATTTTAAGGTCTCTCAAGTCCAAGATACTATTCTCTCATAATAAACAAACAAATGCCTATAAAGAGAGCATCACTTCACTCATCTTAGTGTGTGTGTGTGTTCTCACTGGTAGTGCAATTGTAAGCACATTAACCATGAACACTCAAAGGACTTGTCCTCTGCTCTTGGCTCTGCTTCTTGCTTCCTTGGCCCTGAGCAATGCTCAAGCTGGCTACGACAGCCCGACGCCGACTGCACCGGCGGCCCCGCCGCCTCCCTTCGCCGTGAAGGGGAAGGAGTTCCCGCCGGAGACGACGTTCTGCATCGACCCCAACACCAAATGCTTCGGCAAGACCTTGTCTTGCCCCAAGCAGTGCCCTCAGTTCAAGCCAGCTGACCCGAAGGCGAAAGGTTGCTACATCGACTGCAATAACCCGACATGCGAAGGGGGTATCTGCAAAAGTAAGTAACATCTTACTGTTAAAGATAATATGCACAACGGTTGCTGAATCTGCACTTGCAGCAACATGAAACAGTGTCTTTAGAGCTTCACTTGCATCTAAGATTACCCTATGTGCATGGACAAGGACACAACAGCACAGACACAATACAAACACGTAAACAAAAGTATTGTGCCTGATGCATGCTCAACACAATACTCACTTTACATTTAAACATTTGAAATTTAAACATTTGAAGTGTCTGTGCTTCCTAACTGATCCACGTGTGCAGCCCGAAAACCAAACTGCGAAGGCCACGGGGCGGCGTGCTACGACCCCCGCTTCGTTGGCGGCGACGGCATAATGTTCTACTTCCACGGCAAGGCCAACCACCACTTCGCCCTCGTCTCTGACACCAACCTCCACATCAACGCCCGGTTTATCGGCATCCGCCCCCACAACCGCCCCCGCGACTTCACCTGGATCCAGTCCCTGGGCGTCATGTTCGGCACCCACTCCTTCACCCTCTCCGCTGAGCCCGCCGCAGTCTGGGACCCAACTACCGACCACCTCTCATTCACCTACGACAACAACCCAGTTCACCTCGACGACGGCCACCTCTCCACTTGGTCAGCCGGAGCTCTGCAGGTGGAGCGCACCGCGAGACTCAACAGCGTCACCGTCACATTGCAGAAGGTGTTTGAGATAATGGCGACTGCGGTTCCGGTCACCGCCGAAGACGACAGAATTCACAAGTACGGGATTCCGGCCGGCGACTGTTTCTCGCACCTCGAGGTGCAGTTCAAGTTCCTCGGGCTGTCCGATGGGGTTGAGGGGGTCCTGGGACAGACATACAGGCCTGATTTCAAGAACCCGGTGAAGAGAGGAGTGCCGATGCCCATCATGAGTGGTGAAGATAGGTACGTTACCGATTCGATCGTGTCAACCAGCTGCAAGTACTGCGTTTTCTCGGCCGGGGCCGCGGAGAGAGCTGACGTCGGTGCTGCCGCCGACGAGGCTGCTACGTTGGACTGTGGTGGCAAGATGAGCAATGGCTATCGGGTGGTCTGCAGGAGGTGAGCTTGAGACGTTGTCCTGCAAAATTAATGAATAAACAGGTTGTAGCAAGAAGAGAGAGAGAAACACATGTATAACTAAATGATAATGTTTTCAATCATTTGAAAGTTGAATGTGGTTCTTGATTTGCCCAAAGAATGAATAAAGATTGTGCAACAAGGGAAATGCGTGTTCTGTTAGATTATTAGTTTTACGTGTGTCTCAGAGTTTGAATGTATTTCTTTAGAGATGAATTTGTTAGGGATTGAAAACCCCACCTTCCATCTCAACAAGCGAGATCAATAATCTAACATATTGAAGTCCATAATATGACCTCAAACTAATTAGTGTGAAATAAAATTATTAAAAATGATTCAAAATGAGAAAAGAAAGAATTATAACTATTTTATAATTATAATTAAACATAACTTGATAATCATTGTTAGTTTCCAAGTTAAATAACTCTTCGTATGGAAATAATAATATATTTTTTTGGATAACCCTCTATATTTTGCCTGAGAATTAAACAATGTTAGTCTCACATTAAGTGTCCCACTAACCTTTTATTGTTAATTGGATTCCATAATCATAGCCTAACTGATATTATGTATGCCCAAATATAAAGGTTACATTTGTATAAGTTTAATAACTATATAGGAGATTAAGGGCCATGATGGGTGGTTTTCTCCATATGGTTATTTACAATACATAGACCCTCTTCTCTCCTCCATTATAGGAAAACAAACCCCCTTTTTGTGCATCCATCATTTTTTTGGGTTTGTGCAAAGAAAAGGAGACAGAGAGAAGAAAGGTGTTTACAGATTAGGGTTTTTGCAAGGAGAAAAGAAAGAGACTGAGATCTTCATCAATCCACCTTCATCAATCCTTCATATGGCTTCAGGTATGTATTTATATGTATATTTGTTCTTGAGATGTATGGATTCTAAATCCTTGATAAATGATTTCATTATCATGAAGTTCTTTAAGTTTTTAATCTAACATTTAATCTAACATTTGGTATCAGAGCGTGGTTAAGAATCTATGCATCTCAGAATAAAATTATGGACAATTAGGTTTTGCCATGATTAACTGTTTCAAAAGCAAATTTTGATCATTCAATTGTAGAATTTTAAAGAGGATTTAGTAGCTTTTCTTCAAAATTCTATTAAATTTTAATATTCCTCTAATTGTGCAATCACTTGGATCAAATTAGTATAAGAAACCCTAATTTTTCCTTTTGTTAAGGCTTCAGTCGATTAAACAGTTATCAGTATACGGTTTCTGTTTCATCGACTGTTAGTCGACTTGCCCGAACCACTAGTCGACTAGGTCTCCTCCCAGAAAATTAATGACTCTCTGTATTTTTACTGTCGGTCGACTTGATCTTTGGTTAGTCGACTAATAATTAGTATAGTCGACTAACCCCTTTCTCTAGTCGACTAACAGGTTGACCCGAGAGGTGTGTGGTTCTCTGTTTCTCTGTCAGTCGACTAACCTTTATTACAGAAGTCGACTTGCTTTGGCTTAGTCGACTAGCCTTTAATTTATAGTCGACTTGACTTGACCCTAGTCGACTTGTCTTGTCCCTAGTCGACTAGTACTACCTTGACCAGTCGACTAATGTTTGTTTAGTTCAATCATAAATGTATGTTACACATATAATGTTATTGTGTTAATATTGATTGAATTGGTCAAGTGACAATATTGGAGTATTATAGAATAACTCAAATAAAAGGTTAGAGAATATTGTTGGTTAGTTTTATATTCATACGGTTTATTGATTTAGTAGTTGCCAAAGTGACCTACATTAGTGAGCCTTATGAATATACAACTACATAAAAGATTTGTCAATAAGGGTGACATTAAAGTCAATAATATTCTCGGTGGCGGTTCTAGTTAGGAGATTGGGACTCGCCCAAAGAAAAGTCTCTTTCAAATAATTATGAACCGGGTAGGGTAGTGTAATTTATGCAACTCAGTGGTGTAGAATTGGATACCCAAAGGTAACATGACTTACTGTCTAAGTGGCATAAATTATATTAGACCTACATAGGTGATAAAAGGTCTCACCTGTAGAGTGAACACTGGATATGCTTAGGTTTCGCCCAAAGGAGAAATCAAAGTGATATCAATAGTTCATCTTCATAAAATTTAATGTTTTTGTATTGATTGGAGGCCTTAATGTGAGCATTATCCTATTTTGTTTCAGTGAACGTTCCCACTTCCCTTCACTCTCATGCATCTAGCATTCTAGCCCTGGATGGTACAAACTTTTCTGAATGGTTTGAACATGTCCAATTCACACTGGGTGTACTGGATCTTGACCTGGCTCTTCTAGTTGAGAAACCTGAGGAAGTCACTGCTGAAAGTACAGCAGATCAGGTTAGCCATGCTAAAGCCTGGGAAAGGTCGAACAGACTCAGTCTTATGTTCATTAAGATGACCATTTCCAACAATATCAAAACTTCACTCCCTCAGACTGCTAACGCTTCAGAACTTTTAACTGCTGTAAAAGACCGGTTTAAATCTGCTGATAAGTCATTGGCTGGCACTCTTATGGCTGAGTTAACTACCATGAAATATGATGGTAGTAGAGGAGTCCAACAACATATCCTCAATATGACTGATAAAGCTGCGAAGTTAGGAACACTGGGAATGAAAGTAGATGAATCCTTCTTGGTACAGTTCATCCTCAACTCACTTCCTCCTCAATTCGGACCATTCAAGATTCACTATAATACTTATAAGGATAAGTGGAATCTGAATGAACTGACTAATATGTGCATTCAAGAGGAAGTGAGACTGAGGCAAGAAGGACATCACTCGGTGTTGGCAGTAACTCAAGGAGCTATACATAAGAAGGGAAAGTATGGAAGAGGTAAGAGGTTTCCACCAAAGAAAGGGAATGAACCTGGGGAAAGTAGCCAGGGTCATGGAAAGAGTTTCACTGTCAAATGCTACTTTTGTGGCAGAAAAAGACATGTGAAGAAGGATTGCAACAAGAGAAAGGCTTGGTTCGAAAAGAAAGGTATGAATCTTTCTTTTGTATGTTATGAATCAAATCTTGCTGAAGTTCCTTCTAATACTTGGTGGATTGACTCTGGAGCCACAACTCATATAACTAATTCAATGCAGGGATTCCTTACAACCAGGAAACCGAAGGAAAGTGAAAGATTTGTCTTTATGGGGAACCGTCTCAAAGTGGAGGTCGAGACTGTTGGAACTTATCGACTACTCTTAGAGACAGGTCATCAGATGGATCTTGTAGACATTTTTTATGTACCTTCAATTTCTAGGAATTTAATGTCTTTATCCAAATTAGATGTTGTTGGATATTCAGTTTTATTTAGTTGTGGAAAACTCAATTTGATGTTTAATTCAATTTCGGTTGGACATGAAATTTTATGTGATGGTTTGTATAAAATTTCCTTGAATTATGAGTTTGCACAATCTCTTTTAACCCTACATTCGAATGTTGGTTCTAAACGTGGCTTAATTGATGAAAAATCTTCTATCTTGTGGCATAGACGACTGGGGCATATCTCTAGGGATAGAATTGTAAGATTAGTGAAGAATGGGATTTTGGATAACCTAGACTTCACTGATTTTGGATTGTGTGTGGATTGCATAAAAGGAAAGCAAACCAAACACATCAAGAAAGGTGCCACAAGAAGCAAAGAGCTTCTTGAGATTATTCATACAGACATTTGCGGACCACTCTCTATTCCATGTTTTACGGGAGAGAGATATTTTATCACCTTTATAGGCGATCTGTCTCGTTATGGTTATGTATATCTAATTCATGAAAAGTCTCAGGCTGTTGACATCCTTGAGGTGTTCATTACAGAAGTCGAGAGACAATTAGATAGAAAAGTTAAAATCATGAGATCAGACCGAGGTGGTGAGTATTATGGAAGATACGATGAGTCAGGACAGAATCCTGGCCCATTTGCCAAATTTCTAGAAAAGCATGGCATTTGTGCTCAATACACAATGTCAGGTACGCCTCAGCAGAATGGAGTTGCTGAAAGGCGAAACCGGACACTTATGGATATGGTTAGGAGTATGATGAGCTTCTCTAATGTACCTAATTCATTGTGGAATGAAGCCTTAAAGACTGCTATGTATATCTTGAACAGGGTTCCTAGTAAGGCAGTCTCAACAACTCCTTTCGAGTTGTGGACTGGTAGGAAACCTAGTTTAAGACATTTACATGTTTGGAGTTGTCCAGCAGAGGCTAGAATATATAATCCACATGAAAAGAAATTAGACTACAGGACAATATCTGGATATTTCATTGGTTATCCAGATAAGTCTAAAGGGTACAAATTCTATTGTCCTAACCATAGTACCAGAATTGTTGAAACTGGTAATGCCAGATTCCTTGAGAATGGTGAAATTAGTGGGAGTGATGAACCAAGAAAGGTGGATCTTGAGGTGATAAGGGTAAATATCCCAATACCCTTTCCTTCAAGAGAAATTGTTGTCCCTCAGCTTGATCATCAAGCTGAGTCACCAGAACAACATAATGATAATGGTTCACCACTTCATGAGGATATCGCCACTGAAAATGTTGTAGAACCACCACAACTGGCAGTTTTAAGGAGATCTCAAAGGGAAAGAAGATCTGCCATTTCAGATGATTATGTGGTGTATCTACAGGAATCTGATTTCGATATTGGGATTAATAAAGATCCAGTTTCATTTTCACAAGCCATTGAAAGTAATGATTCTAGCAAATGGATTGATGCTATGAATGAAGAGTTGAAATCTATGGACCAAAATAAAGTCTGGGATCTCGTCGAATTGCCTAGTAACTGTAAGAAAGTCGGGTGTAAATGGGTCTTTAAGACCAAGCGCGACGCCAAAGGCAATATCGAACGATATAAGGCCAGACTTGTGGCTAAAGGTTTCACTCAGAAAGAAGGCATTGATTATAGAGAAACCTTCTCTCCAGTATCAAAGAAGGACTCTTTTAGAATCATTATGACCCTTGTAGCTCATTATGACTTAGAGTTACATCAAATGGATGTGAAAACAGCTTTTCAGAATGGAAATTTGGATGAGGAAATATACATGGAGCAACCTGAAGGGTTCGCAAAGAAAGGAAAAGAACACTTGGCTTGCAAATTAAAGAAATTCATCTACGGACTGAAACAAGCTTCCAGGCAATGGTATATAACGTTTAATGATACCATTACCTCATTCGGATTTACAGAAAACACTGTTGATCAGTGTATATATCTGAAGATCAGTGGGAGCAAGTTTATCTTTTTGGTTCTGTATGTGGATGATATTTTGTTAGCCAGTGTAACGCCCCGATCCCAAAGATACGGGGACGTCACTGCAACGCATATACGTAGGCCAGATGGTGCCCCCACGTATATACGCTAAGCATAAGTACAACAAGTATCAGAGTACAACACACACAGCGTGGTATAATCATATGCCAACTTACAAAATATAAGTACAAAGTTACACAAGTTATGATAAGCAAAAATCACTTTACAAGTGTCCTTTATCACAACCCAAGTCCAAAAAGAACGATATACAACCAAAAATACAAAAATGCTCACGTAAGGATGGAGATCCGTGAACCAAAAAGAAGTGTCGGGCAGGATAGATCTAGAGCTGGTCAGCCTGCTCTCCTAGGTAAGCCAAGTCCTCTGTGGAAGGCTCCACTTCGTTCCAAGCCTCAGAATCTGAATATGCGAATCCAAAGGGTCAAGACATAATACAACAAATAAAAGATAGCCAAGTGGCAAGGATCATGAATAGAGATAATGAAATAGTACTAAGTAACAATGCATGACAAGAGATGTAAACTAAGAAAGATAAAGTCATATGCAATAAATCTACAATTAATGTCTTATTATTATTACTTGTCTTACTGTGATATCTAGCTATGTGACCCAGCGTCCCAGAGCACATAGATCCATATCCTAGTGAAACAAGGTTGTTATTGGAAACAGCGGTTGTATCGACGAACTATGTTTACAGTGTGTCCCGTGCATGCCCGGGACCACGGCCCAGTATTGTTCCGTTGCTTGAAGACGGAACCTGCCGCTAGGCTAAACAGGAGGGTCTTATGTATGCCCTTGTCATGACAGTAAACAGGAAAGGGAGGAAGCACTCCCCTCGGTCCCTGGAGTACCACAGGTAAGACCGGAAACATGGTGCACATCCTAATACCACTGTAAACACGAACACATATCGATATCCGCATATTTCCCCCTGACCCATGTGTAAGTTGGTGCATTTTAAGTAAAAGTCCGGTGTATCATGCTTTGTTTTAAGAGATGGCATGATAGGTGGTGATGTTGCTATTTAACATGCCATGAAACGAATATATACAATAACAAGTCATGAGGCAATAGGAGATGCATCCATTCAGTTATATGTCATGTAGTGCTAGTATTGAAGCATGAACAAGCAGGAAATAATACACATGTAACAAGTATAGGTACTAAATTTAGAACAGAAATTAACTATGACACACAGCCAGGATTAGTCGACTAGGGGTAATGGTTAGTCGACTAATAGGGTTTCTAGTCGACTAGGAGTTTGGATTGATCGACTAAAACTGGGATACAGAGTGTTGGAATTCTGTTTCAGTGCATGCTAGTCGACTAGGGTAAGAGGGTTAGTCGACTAATAGGAAGTACTAGTCGACTAACAGATATTTCGGTCGTCTAGATCTGTGATACAGAAAGTTGGGTTTTCTGGTCCAGGATGGATTAGTCGACTAGGTGGATTCAGGAGTCGACTAATATGGGTTTCCAGAGAGTTTATTAGTCGACTGATATTTTTGGGCAAGTCGACTAATGCTGTGTCTTCCAGAAAAACTAAATTTCAGCTAAGTGTTCTAGTCGACTAGGTCTTAGGGTAAGTCGACTAATAGTGGGGAAAATCAGTGTACAGGACAGAAATTCTGGAAACGTGTTTGATGGCTAAATTCTTGGTTTTAGGTGACCTATGTGTACAAGAAGTGTAAACACAGTGCTCTAAGGCTAATACAAGTCTTGGTGAGTGAATTACTCCCTTGGAATGGTTGGATTTGAGCTTAGATGACCTAAAAATAGGATTTTTAGTGTGCAAGTGAACAAAGATTTCTACTTCAAGTATGTGATGTGTGAACTAGGTCTTGGTGAGTAAGAACTCACCTGGAGGGGTCAAATCTGAAGCTTGATCCAAGGATGGAGGTGTTGGCTCCAATCCACAACTTGTAGTTGAAGCTAGGTTGAAGGATTCTCCCTTGGAGTTGCCTTGATGAAGCCTTGGGTGAATCTCTTGTGATCTTGAGGTGGAAGTGAAGGGATTGGGTGCTTGGAGTTAGGGTTTAGTTGTGGAAGGAGGAGATCTTGGAGCTTCTCTTCTCTTGTTGAAGTGAAAGAGAGAAAAAGAGTAATTTGCAAATGAATAGGAATTTATAGTTTGGGATTTTTGTAAAGGGGTTGGGATTTTGATGGATGAGAGGGACTTTTGTGTAAAAAGGGGGGTGAGGTGAGTGTCCTCTCCTTGGCCACTTGGCCGGCTGTGGGAGAGGGAGAGAGTGAGTGGGGTTAGGTGGAGTGGTGAGTGGGAAATGAGGTGGAAATGAAGTGGAATTGGAATTTTGAAATTTTTGAAAAAAGGTCCGAATTTCAAGTATCTCGGATTGGTCTGAAAATTTTACCAAAAATCAAGAATAAGATTTTAAGACTCATGGTGAAATTCGTTTGAAGAAATAATTTGTAGTTTTAAAATTAAAAATCCCGGAATCAGTCACCTGCCGACTCAGTTGGGATTTTCATAAATTCGTAAAATCTCCAGAAAAAGAGTGTAGGTTGAAAACATGATTCTAAGGAATAATGCCTAAAGGACCATCTAGAAATTCCTAACTGTTTGTGAGTTAAAAATCTTGGAATCGGTCAGCGGCACTGGCCGACACCGGTTTCGGAGAAATTCATTTTAATTCCAGAAAATTCCAGAAAATCACATAAAATATTAAATATTAGAAAACGATATTTGAAATTAAAATCGGTCAAATACGGAAGGTAAATCGGAAAATACGATCGAAAGACTGAATACGTAACTAAGTACGTATTCCGGGAGAGGGATATTACAATCTACCCACCTTACAAAAATTTCGTCCTCGAAATTTCATAAGGTGAAAGATAACAGGAAAAGCAACAGATAGATATGGATACAAGGAAAGATAACGGTAAAGAAGAGTAGAAGAAAAGAGTCTTACCCAATCAAGATGTGAAAAGTTGAGGATAACGCTCCCGGATAACGTCCTCACGCTCCCAAGTGGCCTCTCCTGGCGCATGCCTGTTCCATGACACCAATACCAATGGAATAGCTCTGTTCTTCAGTGTCTTGACACTCCTATCCAGAATGGCCAACGGCTGCTCTTGGTATGATAAATCAGGTTGTAGCTCCAGCTCGGAATGATCCAGAATATGGCTGTCATCCCTGACATACTTCCTCAACTGAGACACGTGGAAGACATTATGCACCCCGTCCAAAGAAGGCGGTAATGCCAACCTATAGGACACATCTCCCACACGATCCAGGATCTCGAATGGGCCAATATACCTTGGACTCAGCTTCCCACGAGCACCGAACCGGATCACTCCTCTGGTAGGTGATATCCTCAAGAAGACATGATCTCCAACCTGGAACTCCAATGGCCTTCTCCGAGTGTCTGCCCAACTCTTCTGCCTACTCTGAGCAGCCCTGAGATGATTTCTGATAACCCTGACTCTCTCTGTAGTCTGCATCAGAATCTCTGGTCCCAAAAGACTCCTCTCACCGACTTCATCCCAACAAATCGGTGATCGGCACTTCCTACCATACAATGCCTCAAAAGGTGCCATCTTAATACTTGCCTGGTAGCTGTTGTTATATGAAAACTCAGCCAAGTGAAGATGGTCTTCCCAAGATCCCCCAAAGTCAATCATGCAAGCCCTCAACATATCTTCAAGGATCTGGATAGTCCTCTCAGATTGTCCGTCTGTCTGAGGATGATAAGAAGTACTGAATTTCAGACGAGTTCCCAGACTCTCTTGGAGACTCTCCCAGAAATGAGATCTGAATCTGGTGTCTCTATCTGACACAATACTAACTGGAACTCCATGCAGACGAACCACCTCCTTCATATACTTATCTGCCAGAACCTCTGTCGACTGGCCTACCCTGAATGGTATGAAGTGAGCTGACTTGGTGAGGCGATCAACTATAACCCACACCGCATTATTACCCCTGGGACTCCGAGGTAATGCCGTCACAAAATCCATGGTGATATGCTCCCACTTCCATTCGGGTATCTGCAAAGGTTGAAGAAGTCCAGCTGGTCTCTGATGCTCGATCTTTATCTGCTGGCAAACCAAGCACTTGGCAACAAACTGGGCTATCTCCCTCTTCATAGCATTCCACCAAAAGTGCTTCTTCAGGTCCTGGTACATCTTGTTTCCCCCAGGGTGTATAGAATAAGCTGAACTGTGAGCTTCCTCCAAAATCTTCTGTCTGACTTCTCCTCGGGGAACACAAAGTCTATCACCAAAATACAATGCACCATCAGGGTGAATGCAGATATCCGACCTCAATCCAGCCTCCACCTGAGCTCTGAATGTCTGCAATCTGGGGTCCTCCTTCTGAGCTTCCTTGATCTCCTCTATCAATGATGACTGGATCTGTAAAGCCATGAACTGCCCGGCCTTATCACCTCCTTGCACTAACATCAAATCCAATCTGATGAATTCCTGAATCAACTCCCTCTGCTGCGTGAGGTGGACTAGCACTCTGTTCTCCGGCATCCTGCTCAGTGCATCAGGAACGGTATTGACTTTGCCTGGATGATACTGCAAGTCAATATCATAGTCCGCCATAAGCTCCAACCACCTCCTCTGCCTTATATTCAACTCCTTCTGTGAGAAAATATACTTGAGGCTCTTGTGATCTGTGTATATCAACACTTTGTCTCCCAGAAGGTAGTGTCTCCAGATCTTCAAAGCAAATATCACAGCTGCCAACTCCAAGTCATGAGTTGGGTAATTCCTCTCATGAGGCTTCAACTGCCTAGATGCATATGCTATAACATGATCATGTTGCATAAGCACACACCCCAGGCCTTTACCTGATGCATCACAGAAAATGACCATCCCTCCTCTTCCTGAAGGAGTCCTCAAGATTGGAGCTGTGATAAGCCTCTGCTTCAACTGCTCAAATGCTGCATCACATTCTTCCGTCCATATGAATCTCTCCCCTTTTCTGGTGAGCCTGGTCAACGGAGCTGCAAGTCTAGAGAAATCCTGGACAAAGCGCCTGTAATATCCGGCTAGTCCAAGAAAGCTCTTTATCTCAGTCACCGTCTTCGGAACTGGCCAATTCTGCACTGCCTGGACTTTACTGGGATCAACTGAAATTCCTTCTGCTGAAACTATGTGTCCGAGGAAGGCTATGCTGTCCAACCAGAATTCACACTTGCTCCTTTTGGCATGAAGCTGCTCCTGCTGGAGGGTCTGCAACACAATCCTCAAGTGCTCTGCATGCTCCTTCTCATTCCTTGAATAGATCAGGATGTCATCTATGAATACAACTACAAACTGATCTAGGTAAGGGGAGAACACTCGATTCATCAAGTCCATGAAAACCGCAGGGGCATTGGTGACTCCGAAAGGCATAACTAGAAATTCATAGTGGCCATAACGGGTCCTGAATGCCGTCTTCGGAACATCCTCCTTCTTCACCCTCAGCTGATGGTAACCCGACTGCAAATCTAACTTAGAAAATACACGGGCTCCATGAAGCTGATCAAACAAGTCATCAATCCGGGGCAAGGGATACTTGTTCTTGATGGTGACCTTGTTCAATTCCCTATAATCAATACAAAGTCTCTTACCACCATCCTTCTTGTTCGCCAATAGCACTGGAGCCCCCCATGGTGAAGTACTTAGCCGAATCAATCCCTTATCCGAATACTCCTGCAGTTGCTTCTTCAAGATCTCCAACTCCGTAGGTGCCATCCTGTACGGAGCCTTAGATATAGGAGCTGTCCCTGGAACTGTATCAATGGAGAACTCCACTATCCTCTCCGGTGGAAGTCCTGAAATCTCCGCAAAGACTTCTGGAAATTCATCCCACACTGGCACTCCCTTCTGAACCTCCGAAGTGGTCATCTGAATCTTCTTCTTAGCAGGCTTCACCTCTCCGCTAAACTGGAACTCCGGCTGATGAGGGATTCTGAAATTGATCTTCCTTCCTCTACAGTCAATCACTGCATAGTACTGACTGAGCCAAGTCATGCCTAAGATTACGTCGTACCCTTTGGTGTCTAGTACGAGCATATCTATGGCCAAGATCTTCCCACAAAGTCCCACTGGACAGTCAGCACAAACCCTAGAAGACATAACTACCCCATTCCCTGTACTTATCTCCCACTTGTGGTCTAAAGCCTTAACAGGTATGGAATGAACAGCCACAAAATGGTCGGAGATATAACAGTGGGATGCACCCGAATCGAAGAGAGCGAGAACAGGTATAGAATGAACTCTGATGTTACCTGTAATCACCTCCTCTGAAGCCTCAGCCTCCTCTGCTGTCAGGTTGTAGGCCTGACCTCTGCCACGCCCTGCTGCTGTCCGGGCTCCTCTCTGCACTGGGCGAGCAACATTCGGTGGAGGAAGGGGAAGAGCTCTCCTCATCACTGGTCCTTGGTGCCTCTGCCCAACTGGCCCTGGTAGTGCCCTCTGTCCATTCTGCCCTTGAGGTGCCGGCAAGGTTTGATTAGCAAACCCCATTCTCCTGTGAGGACAGGTCTCCACGGCATGGTCTCGTGCTCCACACACCAAACACCATCCGTTCGCCCTCCGGCAATCCTGCTGAGAGTGTCCTGGTTTCTGGCAAAAGTTGCAGATAAGACCTGGTCGAGCCATCTGGTAAGGAACTGCTCTGAATGGTTGCCTGGCCTGGACCTTCGCTGCTCTGGATGGTCCTCCTCTGCCCACCGGTACAAACGGCCTCTTCATGGCCTGGTTCTCTTGCTTCTTCTGAAACCCACGCTCCACCTCTCGAGCGATGGTGAGAACCTCAGCATAGGTCTTCAGCTGCTGGGGCATCAGAAACATCTGGATCTCCATCTGTAAACCCTGCTGAAACCTGCTTGCCCTCTTCTCTTCATCTGACACCATGTAAGGGGCAAAGCGACTCAGCCTGAGGAATTCTGCAGCATACTCATCTACGGATCTGTTCCCCTGTTGAAGCCTGATGAACTGCTCCTCCATGTCCTTCTGAGCAGTGGCGGGAAAGAACCTGCTATAAAAGCTCTTGGAGAACGTATCCCAAGAGATAGGTTCCTTCAAGCGAGCCTCCTCTGCAAGCCACCAAGTCCTGGCTATGTCCTTCAGCTGGATCTTTGCAACCTCCACTTGGTTCTCCTTAGGCACCCTGGCGGCGTTCAGCAGATCGGTGGTGTCTGTCAACCACTGTTCAGCCTCCAATGGTCTCTCGACTCCCGTGAATACGGCCGGTTGCAGCCGCCGAAAGTCTGACACGTTCCCAGGCCTTTGCTCCTTCGGAGCTGCCAACTCCTGCCTGAGGAGCTCAGTCTGCTGCTGCTGATTCTCCATCTGCTGTTGCTGGTTTCCCAGCATAGTCTGAATGATCCTCAGGACATCAGCACCCTCTCCTCCTACGGGTCCATTCGGTACTTGCCCGATGTTGTTGCGACCCGAACGTCTCTCCATACCGAAAGGGATAAGATCTGGAATTGGAAACAAAGGGAAGGAGTTTAGGATACGAGGATCGAATCAAGGACGAAGTCGAGAAGGACTATATAACTTTGTACATTGTAGTTGGCATTAGAAAATCACTAGAATTTGCCACTTGGTTGTACTTTTAGGTTTGAGAGCCTAGGCTCTGATACCAACCTGTAACGCCCCGATCCCAAAGATACGGGGACGTCACTGCAACGCATATACGTAGGCCAGATGGTGCCCCCACGTATATACGCTAAGCATAAGTACAACAAGTATCAGAGTACAACACACACAGCGTGGTATAATCATATGCCAACTTACAAAATATAAGTACAAAGTTACACAAGTTATGATAAGCAAAAATCACTTTACAAGTGTCCTTTATCACAACCCAAGTCCAAAAAGAACGATATACAACCAAAAATACAAAAATGCTCACGTAAGGATGGAGATCCGTGAACCAAAAAGAAGTGTCGGGCAGGATAGATCTAGAGCTGGTCAGCCTGCTCTCCTAGGTAAGCCAAGTCCTCTGTGGAAGGCTCCACTTCGTTCCAAGCCTCAGAATCTGAATATGCGAATCCAAAGGGTCAAGACATAATACAACAAATAAAAGATAGCCAAGTGGCAAGGATCATGAATAGAGATAATGAAATAGTACTAAGTAACAATGCATGACAAGAGATGTAAACTAAGAAAGATAAAGTCATATGCAATAAATCTACAATTAATGTCTTATTATTATTACTTGTCTTACTGTGATATCTAGCTATGTGACCCAGCGTCCCAGAGCACATAGATCCATATCCTAGTGAAACAAGGTTGTTATTGGAAACAGCGGTTGTATCGACGAACTATGTTTACAGTGTGTCCCGTGCATGCCCGGGACCACGGCCCAGTATTGTTCCGTTGCTTGAAGACGGAACCTGCCGCTAGGCTAAACAGGAGGGTCTTATGTATGCCCTTGTCATGACAGTAAACAGGAAAGGGAGGAAGCACTCCCCTCGGTCCCCTGGAGTACCACAGGTAAGACCGGAAACATGGTGCACATCCTAATACCACTGTAAACACGAACACATATCGATATCCGCATATTTCCCCCTGACCCATGTGTAAGTTGGTGCATTTTAAGTAAAAGTCCGGTGTATCATGCTTTGTTTTAAGAGATGGCATGATAGGTGGTGATGTTGCTATTTAACATGCCATGAAACGAATATATACAATAACAAGTCATGAGGCAATAGGAGATGCATCCATTCAGTTATATGTCATGTAGTGCTAGTATTGAAGCATGAACAAGCAGGAAATAATACACATGTAACAAGTATAGGTACTAAATTTAGAACAGAAATTAACTATGACACACAGCCAGGATTAGTCGACTAGGGGTAATGGTTAGTCGACTAATAGGGTTTCTAGTCGACTAGGAGTTTGGATTGATCGACTAAAACTGGGATACAGAGTGTTGGAATTCTGTTTCAGTGCATGCTAGTCGACTAGGGTAAGAGGGTTAGTCGACTAATAGGAAGTACTAGTCGACTAACAGATATTTCGGTCGTCTAGATCTGTGATACAGAAAGTTGGGTTTTCTGGTCCAGGATGGATTAGTCGACTAGGTAGATTCAGGAGTCGACTAATATGGGTTTCCAGAGAGTTTATTAGTCGACTGATATTTTGGGCAAGTCGACTAATGCTGTGTCTTCCAGAAAAACTAAATTTCAGCTAAGTGTTCTAGTCGACTAGGTCTTAGGGTAAGTTGACTAATAGTGGGGAAAATCAGTGTACAGGACAGAAATTCTGGAAACGTGTTTGATGGCTAAATTCCTGGTTTTAGGTGACCTATGTGTACAAGAAGTGTAAACACAGTGCTCTAAGGCTAATACAAGTCTTGGTGAGTGAATTACTCCCTTGGAATGGTTGGATTTGAGCTTAGATGACCTAAAAATAGGATTTTTAGTGTGCAAGTGAACAAAGATTTCTACTTCAAGTATGTGATGTGTGAACTAGGTCTTGGTGAGTAAGAACTCACCTGGAGGGGTCAAATCTGAAGCTTGATCCAAGGATGGAGGTGTTGGCTCCAATCCACAACTTGTAGTTGAAGCTAGGTTGAAGGATTCTCCCTTGGAGTTGCCTTGATGAAGCCTTGGGTGAATCTCTTGTGATCTTGAGGTGGAAGTGAAGGGATTGGGTGCTTGGAGTTAGGGTTTAGTTGTGGAAGGAGGAGATCTTGGAGCTTCTCTTCTCTTGTTGAAGTGAAAGAGAGAAAAAAGAGTAATTTGCAAATGAATAGGAATTTATAGTTTGGGATTTTTGTAAAGGGGTTGGGATTTTGATGGATGAGAGGGACTTTTGTGTAAAAAGGGGGGTGAGGTGAGTGTCCTCTCCTTGGCCACTTGGCCGGCTGTGGGAGAGGGAGAGAGTGAGTGGGGTTAGGTGGAGTGGTGAGTGGGAAATGAGGTGGAAATGAAGTGGAATTGGAATTTTGAAATTTTTGAAAAAAGGTCCGAATTTCAAGTATCTCGGATTGGTCTGAAAATTTTACCAAAAATCAAGAATAAGATTTTAAGACTCATGGTGAAATTCGTTTGAAGAAATAATTTGTAGTTTTAAAATTAAAAATCCCGGAATCAGTCACCTGCCGACTCAGTTGGGATTTTCATAAATTCGTAAAATCTCCAGAAAAAGAGTGTAGGTTGAAAACATGATTCTAAGGAATAATGCCTAAAGGACCATCTAGAAATTCCTAACTGTTTGTGAGTTAAAAATCCTGGAATCGGTCAGCGGCACTGGCCGACACCGGTTTCGGAGAAATTCATTTTAATTCCAGAAAATTCCAGAAAATCACATAAAATATTAAATATTAGAAAACGATATTTGAAATTAAAATCGGTCAAATACGGAAGGTAAATCGGAAAATACGATCGAAAGACTGAATACGTAACTAAGTACGTATTCCGGGAGAGGGGTATTACAGCCAGTAGTGATGTTGGTTTACTGTATGAAACCAAAGACTATCTTACCAAGAACTTTAAGATGGTTGATATGGGTGAGGCAGCTTATGTCATTGGCATAGAGATCTTCAGGGATAGATCTCGAGGATTGTTAGGACTGTCTCAGAAAGGTTATATCAATCGAGTCTTGGAAAGATTTCACATGGAACTATGTTCAGCCAGTTGTACACCCATCATGAAGGGTGACAAATTAAGTGGGAGTCAGTGTCCTAGAAATGACTTAGAAAAGAAACAAATGCAGAAAGTTCCATATGCGTCAGCAGTTGGGAGCTTGATGTATGCACATACTTGTACCAGGCCTGATATCAGTTTTGCAGTTGGAATGTTAGGAAGATACCAGAGTAATCCAGGAATGGAGCATTGGAAATTGGCAAAGAAAGTGATGCGGTATCTTCAAGGGACGAAGGATCATATGCTCACATATAGGAGATCAGATCAGTTAGAAGTGATCGGTTATTCGGATTCAGATTTTGCTGGTTGCCCAGATAGCAGGAAGTCTACCTCAGGCTTTATATTCATGCTAGCAGGTGGGGCAATCTCGTGGAAGAGCGTTAAGCAGTCTATCACTGCTTCATCCACGATGGAGGCTGAGTTCGTAGCATGTTTCGAGGCCACGAATCATGCATTATGGTTACGCAATTTCATTTCAGCACTTGGTGTAGTTGATTCTATTGCCAGGCCGCTGAAGATATTTTGTGATAATACAGCAGCCGTTTTCTTCTCTAAGAATGGTAAGTACTCTAGTGGTTCCAGACACATGGAACTTAAGTACTTAGTCGTTAGAGAAAGAGTTCAGAAACAACGGGTGTCAATTGTAGAATATAAGTACCACTCTAATGGTTGCTGATCCATTGACCAAGGGATTACCTCCAAAGACATTCAAAAAACATGTTATTAGAATGGGTCTTTTGAGTAATCTGTAATGTATGTTTTGGTGCTTATGTAATTGACACTATTGCGCAATAAAAATTTGTTTCTATATTTCCTGTTATCCAACTATGTGTGCACATATTATGTATGGATGTTTGTTAAACAGGAAAGGTCTTGACATGACAAATTACAGGGGTCGTTTTGGTTATAGACTCTATTAGTGAGGGTTATCAATGTTGTGGTACGTAGAAGGGAGTATGACATAAATGTTGTATAACCGCTATGACTCACATTGGTGGTCCAAGCTAATTGCAGTATTACAGTATCTCATTATTTGGGCTTATCAGTTATTTTTTTTTTTAAAAATTCGTGATCACGTGTCAAAGTTTTTCAGTATGGAATCCAATGGAGTCAAATGTTTTTAAAATGAGTCTTTTTGTTTGTTTTCTAAAGTTTTAATGTAATCGGCTAGTGGTCCAAGTGGGAGAATGTTAGTCTCACATTAAGTGGCCCACTAACCTTTTATTGTTAATTGGATTCCATAATCATAGCCTAACTGATATTATGTATGCCCAAATATAAAGGTTACATTTGTATAAGTTTAATAACTATATAGGAGATTAAGGGCCATGATGGGTGGTTTTCTCCATATGGTTATTTGCAATACGTAGACCCTCTTCTCTCCTCCATTATAGGAAAACAAACCCCCATTTTTGTGCATCCATCATTTTTTTGGGTTTGTGCAAAGAAAAGGAGACAGAGAGAAGAAAGGTGTTTACAGATTAGGGTTTTTGCAAGGAGAAAAGAAAGAGACTGAGATCTTCATCAATCCACCTTCATCAATCCTTCATATGGCTTCAGGTATGTATTTATATGTATATTTGTTCTTGAGATGTATGGATTCTAGATCCTTGATAAATGATTTCATTATCATGAAGTTCTTTAAGTTTTTAATCTAACATTTAATCTAACAGACAACCCTCGGTATATGTCTACTAATACAATATAAACACCTCACAAATCATCATAAATTAATATTCGCGTTGTTGGCTATTCCCACGTCAAGTTCAGTTCGGTTAATGCGTGTGAGCCACACACACATATGTTATAAGAGGGACAATTTCACGTTGACTCGTTGATAACACATCGAATTTCAAGGTTACAAAACTTTAAAATCTTTATTCTAATTATTCATGAAAAATAATGAGTCTCACATTAAATCCTGACCATACATTAAAAGTAATACCTCCAATTCAAGTGGTTTTATATAATTAAGCCGTTCATATAATTTATTTCCTAGTACCCGTGTCGAAGATCCCTACATATACCCCATCACTACGTTTTCATCCCATGATAACAATAAAAACATCAAAGCCGCACAAGAGGTAAAACAAAACACAAGAGAAAAGAAGCATGCTTTTTTAAAAGTATTATTATTATTATTATTCTTAATGGAAGGATCTATTGCATAATTTGAATTTTGAGAATTGACTTTCTTTACTTTTGAATTATTAAACTTCACTTATTAATGTTCTTGGCCTTTTAAGGATAAGTGATATGAGATAATATTATGTCAACATGTCATTTATGATTAATGTTTAAATTATTTACCATTGCAAAGTTTTGTATGGATTTAACTTACTCATCCTCAATCTTCAATAATAATAATAATAATAATAATAATAATAATAATAATAATAATAATAATAATAATTGGCTAAATTACTCTTATCCCAAATTTTATACTTATTTTTAAGCCAGATCCCAAATCCCAAATTGAACTTTAAGAGAGCGAGAGAGAGACGGAAAAAGAAAAATAACAATAGCAGTAAATAATAGCTCCATCTAAATGTTTTTAATTTTTGTAACAAATACAAAATTCATTTTCCTTCTCCAAAATTAATGAACTTACTCAGAATTAACTCCCTGCTGAAAAAAAATCCCCACCTCGTTGGTCTTTATTTTGTATTTATTTTGTTTATTTTGTTTTTTTTGCCTCCTATATATGCAAACACAAGAGACTCTCTTCTCATTTACAACCCAATGGCCTCCATCACGACCCTCAGCCTCTCTCTCCTCCTCCTCCTCCTCCTCTCCAACATCAGCATTGCCTTGGGCATGAATGTGATTGACCAGTGTTGGCGCGGGCCGAATTGGGCCGCCAACCGGCAGCAACTTGCAATGTGCTCGGTCGGATTTTCTGGAAAGATGAGTCAGAACATCGGTCCAGACGTCACGCCGTACATCGTCACGGACCCGAGCGATGACCCTCTGCGCCCGAGACCAGGCACATTGCGGCATGGAGCAACAACGATCCCTGGAAAAGTATGGATAACCTTTGCGCGGGACATGCAAATTAAGCTCGAGAGGCCTCTCGTAGTCTCCAGCTTCACCGCCATTGACGGACGCGGCGCCGATGTGCACATAGCCCATGGCGCCGGGTTCCTGATTGATCAGGTGAGTGGCAAAATCTATTGCATCTGCGCGTGCCCAGAAATCTGATAGGTATGTTGTTTTGTCAGGCGAACAATGTAATTATCCACGGCCTGCAGTTTCACCACAACGGGGTTATGCCGGCCGGGCCAGTGATCAGAGCCGGAGGCAAGATCACGGACCTCGGAAACGCAGACGGCGACGCAATAAGAATAGTCTCATCCCATAAGGTCTGGCTCGACCACAACACGCTCTATCAGGGCCAGGACGGGCTGCTCGATGTGACACGAGGGTCAACCGCGGTAACCATCTCCAACAACTGGTTCAGGGACCATGACAAGGTCATGCTCCTCGGCCATGACGATGGCTTCGTCCGGGACCGCGACATGAGGGTTACCGTCGCGTTTAACAGGTTCGGGCCTAACTGCATACAGCGCATGCCGAGGATCAGGCACGGCTACGCTCATGTGGTTAACAATTTCTACGACGGGTGGACGGATTACGCCATGGGCGGAAGCATGAACCCCACCATCAAGAGCCAGGGCAATCTGTTCATTGCTCCGAAGACTAACAGTAAAGCGGTAAGAAATCGTCAAGCAGCGCCACAGATGCAAGAATCGTGAGTTGGGAAACTGACGTGAATTCGACTGTGTGACGTTTTATTATTATTTTTTTTTTCAAGGTGATTTGGAAGGAATCAGGGCCTGGGAGAGGAACATCCTGGAACTTGAGATCGGTGAATGATGCGTTCGTCAATGGGGCCTTCTTCAGGGAGGTGGGCAGCGCCGGCAGGCCGAACTACGGGCCTGAGGAGGCGTTTGTCGCTGCTGGTCCCAACGAGGTGGAGGCGTTGACGAGAGACGCGGGCGCGCTCCGCTGTGGGAGCGCATGCTGATGTTTCTGTAGAGAATCCTAGACTTTCAGCAAGACATACATACATAATGATGTGCAGCTCTTCTAGTGATCTATGTAAACTACATGTCTTGTTCACATATCTATGTACTTGTGTAGAGAATAAAGCTTGGCTGATATAAAAAAAAATAAATTGGCAAGAATTTCTTTCACCAATTTGAGATTCTGAATCTATGTTCAAATGTTAACAATTGTGTATTGCCAGAAATGTGTGTTTGTGTCAGTAATCAAGAAGGTTATGTGAAGATGATGCAAATGACGCATTAGAACCAGTGGAGCCTAAAGGATGTGACTCGTCTGAAAACAGAAATAGGCCACAGTTAAAGGGTAGTATATAGTTCATGTACTGTTATAAATTCAAGGGAAGAATGTAATTTACAACATAAATAATACCTAATAAATTAAGTGTAACATACTTGAATTTCATTCAAATTTAAAGTATAACTTGTTGCTTTTAAGAGCCTGTTTGGTTTCAAAGTTTACATAATGTAATTATTTTTAAGTTGTAGTTAGATATCTACAAACTATAATTTGTAGTTCTATAATAATTTCTAAAATGTAGTTTGCTAAGTTTTGGTCCATCAGATACAAAATTGAAGTTATCTCCAACTTGAAGTGGAATGAGAAGAGAAAAAAGAGAAGTTGGGTTCTACTGAGAAGGGAAAGGGAAGCCAAGGAGAATGAGAAGAAGAGGGAGGAAGTGTTTTTTACCTTGCATAATTTGGAGTAAAAAAGAAAACTTCACTCTGATTTTATTTCCGTAAACAGCAATTACACCTAAATTTTAGATTGAGTTGTATAAGTGCAGTTTACTAAACTATGTACAACAATAAAATGAAGTTATTTTTGCTGGAAATTACAATAAAGAAAACTCAATTGTAAATCTAAACAGATAACAGAACAACAAATGCACACGATAAATTCTAGGGAGAATATAACCTATGAAATAGATAACACCTAAAAAATTCTGTAACATACTTATGATTCATTAAAATTTAAGTAGTATCTAATTAATTAACATCATTAATTATTTCTAGAAACTGTTAGTCTTTAAAATGACTAACATATGCAAAACAAATACGTAAACTTTGCTATCTCAAGCAAAACTCCACCACCACCTCATAATCTGAAAATTAAGAAAAGGCAAGAACTAACTCCCCCCCCCCCCCCCCCCCCACCCACCCACCCACCCCAACCCCAAAAAAAGAAAAAAAACCTGGAAAACAAGCAAACAGCAAGGAATAGCATCCTTCTCTATCCTGTGCAAATCACAAACCAATACATCTTTGCTTACAACTCGCGCAATGGTGTGCACAACAGCCCCAAAATTCTGTGTATCCCTTTTTTCTCTTCCTCCTTCCCCCTCTTGCCGATGCCGGTGTCGACTCTATGGCGATAACCCTTGCATTTCACCTGAGGAGCGATGTTTGCATCAACATGACCGACCGGTGCTGGCGCTTGAGCTCAAAACTATGTCGCTAACCGGCAGCGGCTAGCGCGGTTTCACAGGAAAGACGCCCCAGAACCAAGGCCTGGTCCTAAAGAGGTACAGAGTTACCGACCCTAGCGATAACCTAGTAGCCCCTAGATGGGGCACATTGCGTTATGGAGCAGCAATGGTTCCTGGAAAAGAGTGGATCACTTTCAAACGAGATATGTAAGAGGCCTCTCATTATTAGCAACCCTGTGACGATCAATGGCCGAGGGGCTAATGTCCACATTGCTCATGGAGATGACAAGGTATGATCCACATCCTATATGTACTTTCATCTAGCATATATCCTGTAGGATATGTGATATGTTGCATGCATGGCCCTCTATATGCCTTTTGCATAATGTACATATTTCATCAGGTGAGGAATGTGATCGTCCGTGGGCTGAACTTTCATCACATCTGACCAATGCAAGCCGGTCTGATCGGCGGTGGTGGTTGGTGTGGAATCACGGCTTAATATAACTAGTAGAAAAGAGGTATTTTGCGTCGAAAATATTGCCTAGAAAATATTTTCGATGTAAAAATTGCGTCGAACTATCGCAAATTCGACGCAATAAAGAAAAATCAGCCAATAAAAAAAAGAAAAAACTATGAACAAGTTTTGCGTCGAATTTTCGACGCAAAATTTTACATGTTGTGCCGAATTTCCGACGCAAATTGAAAATTCCAGTTAATTAAATTTAGGGAATATTGCGTTGAAAATTTGACGCAATATTTTACTAATTCACACTTTTGATCGCTGCCAAGGTTCCATAACTAAGGCTTCTGCATTGTAGCTGGACAGAGTCGACAGTAAGACTTAGATGAATCTCTTGTCGACATATGAAAAGAACAGTCAAGATGGCAGGAGTGGCTCAGTAAAATAATAAAGTTATGAATTGTTTATATATTAGCATACACTGTACATTTATTAACCTTTTTATTTTAAATTTGTAGTCTAAGAGGAAAAAATGTAAAGCCTCTCGCGTTGCAAATTACTTGCTGCATAGGATGGGTAGAGACGCTCTTTCTGTGTGGAAGGACAAAATTGTAGTATAAATTTATATTTATTTGATTTTATAGCATATTTGCTTTTAAAGTTAATTTAATTTTTTTAAAGTTTCTTGCATTTCTAATAGAGAGACGCCCGCGGGATGGAGCCGAACAAAGAAGATCTACAATAAGAAATTCCTGAAGATGGATGCGCTCGATGCTCCTGAGGGCGAGCTTCCCATGACTCACACCCGGGGCAAGCCAGTCACCAACGAAGCCATGTCTGTTAGTTTACGTATTTAAAATTTCTTTATATATCCTTATATTTTACGAAAATGATAGAAATCTAATTGTTCTCTTAATATTTTTATTAATTTTCAGTTTCAGCTTGAGAGGTATTACGATGCAGCGATAGTAGATGGCAGTGACGAGAGTACTGCCAGCACACGAGCGACTCTTGAGATATTTCAACGTGTGAAGAAGCTCAAGTTGTATGTGGATGTTCCCAGAAGCATCAGGCCCACAAGGAGAGACGCCTACTGCCCAGCTTGAGCAGCAAGTTCAGATCATGAGGTAAGAGTCGGAGGCCGATCGTCAGAAGATCGCCAGTTTGGAGGCTGCTCAGCGAGAGATGCAGCAGTTCATAACCCAGTTTATAGCGATTCAACAAAGCGTCGGGCAACTTAGCAGCAGGGGTGACGACAATAATAATGGGGACGACGACTAGGCTTACGTGAGATTGTGACTGATATTACTTGTATTTTGACTTTTATTTGTTATTATTATATATGTTGATATTACTTGGACTTTGATGAGATAGATGGTTGGTCAGTATTCTATTTTGTGAGATTGTATTTGGTTATTATTCTATTTGATTAATGTTTGGTTGAGATTGATACTTGTGTGAGATTGATGAATAGTTGTTTATATATTTATATCCACAGTTGATGAATAAATTCATTATTGAAATATATGTATGTATGTATGTATGAAGGTAGCGCGTGAGCTACAGTTTTAAAAAAAAAATTCAACAAATTGCATCAAATTACCAATTTTCAACGCAATTATTGGTCACAAATTGCGTTGAATTTTAAAACTTTGAATTTTAAAACTCGACGCAATTATTGGTCACAAATTGCATCGAATATTCAAATTTGACGCAATTTGTAAAATAATTGCGTCGAATTCTTATATTCAACACAATTTCTGGCACAGATTATATTTTTGTTTACATAAAAAAAATTTCAAATACTTAATTGTCAGAAAAACTTTACGTCAAAAATATATTTTCGACACAATTACAGGACAGCAAATTACATCGAATAACTATTTTCGACGCAATTCAGGACAACATATTGCGTCGAATATTATATTTTCGACGCAATATCTGAACATTTAAAATTCTTTTTTGCATTTTGTGTCGAATTTTCGACGCAAATGTTAGATTTATCCGTAATTAAAAAAAATATTTGCGTCAAATTTTTGACGCAATATTTGACATTTGCGTCGAATTTTTGACGCAATATTTGAATCGAGGTATTTGGCATAGAATAATTTCGACGCCAACCAAAAATTTTCGACATAAATTGACATTTTTCGACACAAATTTTCGATACAATTTGACAAACTTTCGCATCATCCAGTAAGGTCTGGATCGATCACAACACCTCTCTGCTGGAAAAGATGGCCTCATAGATATTACTCACGGATCGACCAATATAACCATGTCTAACAACTGGTTCGGGCATCATGACAAGGTTATGCTCCTCGGACTTACCGATGGCTTCGTCAGGGACTGCAACATGAAGGTCGCTATCGCCTTCAACCGGTTCGGACTCAACTGCAACCAGCGTATGACCAGGATCCAGTATGGCTACCCTCATGTCGTCATATGATGGGTGGAAGGAATATGCCATTGGTGACAGCATGAATCCATCAATCACAAGCGAAGCCAATGTCTACGTTGCACCAAAGTCTTAACAAAAGGGTGAGAACTAAGACTGTAAATGGTACCCGAAAATTTGATAACCCGATCTAATCTTTAACAAACGAGTTGGGTTTGGATCTAAAAATTAGACCCGAAATCCTTATTGTGTCCGGTTCGGGTATTACTAATTCAAACCTGAAATTTGATAACTAAGGAGAAAAGAGAGTAAATGTTGTAAAATGGTACTTATCATCGTACATTTCACTATATTTAAATTAATAAAATTATAAAAAATGAGAACTTGATCATATTATTATAAAAACAAAGTATATAAGTTTTCATTTTGCATCTAATAAAATTTAAATACACTTTAAAAAATAACTCTCATTAGAATTTTAATACACCGATTTAAAATCCGAATCCGATCCGATAAGAAAGAAGAGATTCGACCCGAACCTGAGTCCGAACCCGAATTCTTTATTGGGTTCGGGTCCAGATATGGCACGGATCCGACCCGAACCCGACCCGTTTACACCCCTAGTGAGAACATTTAACCTTCTGCATTTCAAATTGTGAGCATAGATATATGTTGGATATTACATGCTAATGAGAATTTGACGTTTGAAATTCTGCTGGCGGCATCGAGAGGATCAAGGAAAGGGAAAGGGACATTATGGAATTTGAAATCAGAGGTCGATGATTCTATCAATGGGGCGTTCTTCATGGGGGAGATCAGAGGGAGAAGTGGTCCTCATTATGGACCGTAGCAGCCGTTCACTGTCGGCAGCAAGGAAGAAGTGAGGGCATTGACGAGAGGTGCAGGTGCGCGCCATTGCCATGGAAGGACATGCTGATCAGTAACAAAAGTTGCATGACCCCATCCTGGAGATCAAAAGTTCAAGAAGGCATTAGATATTATGCCGTCCCTCTTGACAGCAGAAAAGATTGTTAGAACAAGTTCGAGAGTTTTGTAGGTAATTTGCTTAAGATTTACAGGTTGGAAATGGGAATGCTGGAAAGTTCTTATAATGTTATGCACAACATGCAAACCCATGAAATCATATCAAGTTTTCACGTACAGGATACAGCATAGACGAAGGGTTTCGACTTTCAACTTGACCCAGACCTAAAGGCAAGAAAGGGAATCACCCTTCACGCTGCCAAAGAAAACTTCTCAACACAAGTTTCTTCAGTTTCAAACTATGCAGGATACATATAATCAGGGGAAAATCCGCAATGGACAAATAAACCTTGGTTTCTAGAATTACATACAACAAAGATTAAACTGGAAAAATGAAGCTGAGTTTCTACAATTACATTTCTACCATTAGAACTAACTCTTTAGCAATACAAGTGCTGTGATTCAACAGGCATTACGGTTTGTTAAGCTCCAAAATGTCATGAAAAAATATTTGATCCAAGGTTGTACTGAAGTAGCAAGAAGGCAGCAAAAATGCAAATGACTCGCGCATGTTGTTCACAATCAATCCTCATCGGAGCTTTCATACGCCAGGCCAAGCAGAGTTTTCACAGCATTTTCTGGATACCCTGTTTCAGTCCCAGCTGATCTTACAGAAAATGCATCTTTTCCTGACTTCTGTACAGAGTTGGAGGGAGATGATGATAGCTGCTCTCTGCTTGGTTTTGATGAGGACACGTTGTTCACTGACTTTTGCTCAGTGCTGTCAGAAGATGGAACTTGAGAAGGCGCCGATGTGACTGATTGACGATCACTTTGACTGCTGGCTCTCTGTCGCTTTGGTTTGATTTCCACAATGTTCTTCAAAAGATCTTGCTGCCTGCACTTCCCCAGTGCATCTTGATAAGTTTCAGAGAGAAAAAGTATGCAAACGTGTTGGAAAGAGTAACGAAGACATTACCTGATCCCACTCTTAGGCTTGGGTTCAACACGAAGAGGTAAAGGCACTGATGCAGGTGAAGAATCAGCTAAACTCGCTGCTTTGTATTAATATGTTAAAGAAATAAATTTTGAAAAGCGCAAAACAATAAGCTGCGTGTCAGATGGGAACTGCTAAATCAATAGTTTTTATTGATTTCTCATATTAAAATTTTTATTTTGAAAGAAACTGGAGTATTGATTTTTCAAGCCCCCAAGGATATCTTAAATGCTGCAAAAGCCCGTTTTTCTGTGCGACGTAATAGCCGCTCTGCATCTTCCTCAGCTTCCATTTGTTCTTTAAGGTAGAGGAGGTCATCACTGTCCAGGGCTGCTTGCACAAAGAATAATCGTATCAATGCAATGGGATGAATATATGGTCTAAATTGAAGGGAACAAGAAGCAAGTACCGCCTCGCCCATGAAGATACCCTCCACGTTCACGGCAACCTCCTGCATCTGCAAGAATCAACAGCCCCCATAGAAGAAGCCAAGATCCCTGCGGGGCATGTTATCAGAACACTACATCCAAAATACCAGAAAACATAATGGACAAATAGATATCACAGGTGGGTTTGTTCGGCATCCATAATTGTGACTGTAAGCACCAAAAAAATGAACTTTTTTCCCTCTAAATCTCTCAAACATAATATAATATATCGATATTAACATGCAACAGTATGATTGCCCTATACGCCTATAGGTAAAGTAGTAAAAGTTAACCTTCACAAGCTAATTATGGGTAATTTTATCATAAAAAAGTCATAACTATTTCTATCCTAGTTTGGATTTTTCTTTTTAAACCCATAGATCACAACATGAAAGAGATAGAGAAGAAGTTGGCAGTTGGCTTGAAAAGTGGTATCCAATGGTTCCTCCACGAATCAGAGAAACATATTTCATACTGTTTATCAAGTAATGAAACTGCAGAAGTCAAATCAAAAGGTTTGGGTTTCTATTACTTTCTTCTTTTTCTGTTATTCGCTTGAAGTGGGCTAGGACGCGTGGGGATGCGTGGGGTTTTGGGGTTTCCATCTGAGTTACATAATCAATGCAAGTAAGTTATCATAAATATGATACAGCCAGCAATTGCATTGCTATGCAGGCATATGGATTTCCAGTTTCCAAGAGACTTCCTGTCAATATGAAATGAAGCTGGAGAAAATCAAGTAGATCTCTCCTTTGCTTTAAGCATCACAAATAGATGTTGATGCTGATCCATCAGCAGTTAATTCATGGAAAATGGAGCACTCACTTCAGTACAGCAAAGTGATCGTGTAACCAATCAGTCAGGTAGTATGAGCGAACAACAGGTATGGTGAGGAGCCTTTAGCTTGGTACTTATACAAGACATACATTTTGGACGCCAAAAATTGCAGTTAAGTTATCCTTTAACCAAGTAAATGCAGAGTTGATGGTGCTCTGACTCTATACAATTCAACAGATAATCCTATGTTCTGAATTTGAAACAAACGTGACAATTTCACCAGTTTTTCATAAGCAAAATAGTAACCTCAAAGGAGTACATAATTCAAGATCATAGCACAGTATCAAAGTCCCAATTTCTGATAAACAGAAAGCCCCACATGTACACCACATTTAACATCGCCTTCTGCTGTCCTATTTGCTGCATTAACATGTAAGATTTATAAATCATCCACTAGGACATGCCTGAGTTAATAACTATTGAGATACAAGGTGTCATGCCATATAAACCAAACAATTTCCCTGAAAATATAAAGTCCAACGATGAGATCCCTTTAGCTCTTGAGAATTTCCAGCTCTTGCCTATCTCTAATGAGTTTATTACAAATTGCAACCCTGAGACATTCATCTTTATGCTTAAATACCTTTCTCCGTTGAAGGAAAAATATGGAACTACATTAGTTGCCATAACTACTTATAGTTTAGTAAAAAAAAAATATCTTCACTCTGTAACTTTTTGGTACATGTGCATTTTAGTCAAAAATTTCAAGCGGCGAATACTTTAAACTGTTCTGTCGGTACACAAGATACTCAAGTTAAAGGATGAGAACTAGTGCTGCAGTTCGTAATAAAACTTGAACAGGCAGTTACCTGTAGTAGGTAGAGAGTTTTTTATTTCCTGTAATCAGGCTTCATTCATTTTCTTGATTGTAATAGCCTTACAGTTTGACTGTACTGGTTTCACTATTGTCAGGATCTTTTTTAGTACATAATGCTTCCTAGGGTTCTAATTAATTCTTTAAATATATGATCTAGGGATCATAAAGTGCTCATCTCCAAGAAAAGGAAAAGGAAGAGATACTGAATTTCTTAAGAAAGGCTTAGAAGACTAATAAGCTAAAAAGGAGAACCTTTTATAGGAAAATAAAGTAACCTTTATCCTGAATCCCTCTTTGGGATCGACTACCTGAATCCTATTTCTCCATTTATTTCCCTTATGTGGCGTCTTGTTTGTTAAACTAACAACTATCACATCCTTTCATCTAGGTATCATTGGTCTCTATTGCTCCATCAACTACGATCCTACACCTCCACTCAAATCGCACATTCCTTGCTTTCCATTACACACGCCTAAACTATCTCAACAAATTCTCCCTCATTTTTGCGTCAATTTAATCGACCTATGATTTCTTATGAATATGGTCATATTTATTATCCATCTTTTAGCATACTGCCACTCACCTATCTAGTTTTTGCACTAAAACCACACTCATTTTTCATACACATTGTATTTTAGCTACCCAAAATTCTGATAAATAAAGGATAAATAGTCGTACGGCCCTCTTATACATCTTTTGCCTAACTAGAACCCAGTTCTGTCAAAACTAGCGGAGTTGCAATTTCAGGTCCAACTCAGCTAAGCATCCAAAACTGCGGGGTATGTAGGCATATTTCATTCATGGGTTGGTATGGTTCAATCAATTGCAACATAAATTTGAATGGGCAAGGTATGGCTAGGCCCTCCTGACCCACATGACCTGCTCGTCTTGTTGATTGCTAATGTATGAGAAATTTTATACAAGAATAGTTTTTTCACTGTATATAGACTATAGTCATCAATTGCAAGCCCCTTGAGTTCAGACTAGTATAGATAATGATTTGATATCTTAAGTTTCTATTTTTACTAAAATTAAGGCGAAATTGTTTTGAACTGTTAATAAAATTTTAAAAAAAGCTTCAGAGGTCAACAAGTGAATCACAAGTTGCTCTTTTTACCAATTGCTCATGGAGGACATGCTAAAAGTTATGAACAGGTAAGCTTATATATCCAAGTTCAAGTTATACATTGATAGATAAGGAGACGACTTTATTTGGTACTAAAAGAACTTTAGGCCTGGAAGTACAGGCCACAGCAGAATAAAAAAAACGCACCCACGCCGTAGCCAATGTAAATTACCAGACCTCAACGGAACCCAAAAGGACTCCGTATGCCTAATGTTTGTAGTCTGTTTCATACTCTACAGAAATCAGCCTTATGCAGTGTTTATAGCAAGTTGGGCTTGATATAACTGATCTTCAACCAATAAGTGGTACATTTCTCTGACATTTTAGGCCATAGGCTAACCCAAACCGTAATATTACGACAACATTTTAGAAAGAGAAGATGTTAGTTGGTACATAAATTTCAAAAAAATTAAGAAGGAATTTGGTAAGCCCTCCTGGGCTCCGTGCTTCTTTTTCACCCATAACCCATGAGCAAACCTCGATCCTCCAACTGTGAATATCCCAATTTGCCAACTCGCAAAACGTTTGCTCGCGTATCCAGCCTTATATTAAATATTTGCTAAGATTAGCTTCCAGTAGGGGGGAAAAAACAACCTTATGGGTTATACCTAAGATTAATGTGCCATAACCATATTAACCCAAGCCTTCGATTACAATCATTACATCACCTCGGAATTGACATGTGAATGTCATATATAATCTTGTGAGGTCAGCGTATGAGAATTAGGCAGATGTGTAACAGAGCCAGATGGCATAAACATGCCAAAAGAATGATCACGACCATAACAAAAGCCTACCTAACAGCTTAAAGTCAGGTTAATCTTTTGTTAGTGATTGATTCCTAGGATCATCACATATGCCCAAGTAAACTTTCCACTCAACTCGTTCCTATTACCAACCCAGACAACCCTGTCCAATCTTTGTGTTGCATAAACATCATTGCTCAATACCATATAGATACGCTGGGCTCTTCACCACTTAACCAAATTCTGCTCAGCACCTATTATTCAGCTTAACATGCTCAATCCCATCATTTCTAGTGCCCTCTTTAGCAATGAACAAATCAAGGTTCTGAGGCATGGAGGATCCATCAACTCACAATCTGCTCTTGATGCCTACTAATGTTTATATACAATAGGGAGAGGTGACGAAAAAAGGGAGGGGAAAAAAAAATTGCCTCGTAAAATAGAGCTAAAAAGACAATTATACCGCCTTAAGGGGTAAGTCTTATAGTCCCCATGGTACCCAGATCAAAACAACTCGTTTGTTCGAAAACCATCTCCAGATCTTTAAACATAAAAAGATGATCAGATGCGACGTAACCAATTATAGGACACTCACAAGTCACAACCAAAGAACTAGTCCGCTCTAAAATCCAACATCCCAATAACTCAAGTAACTCAAATTTCAACTGGACTATCTACTGAAACAATATTCATCACTCCCCAAACCAAAATCAAACAGAAGTAACTGACTGCATCGTAATTGGTCCAAAATTCATCAATCAAAAGCTTTTGATAAGTTGAAGACAGGTAATAATACTGCAACGAGAGCAGAAGTATAGAAGTGCCGATCAGCTAACCTTTGCAACCATCCGTTGGAAAGTAATATCCTCATCGTCGATTTTATCCTTCCCTTTCCCCCATTTCTTGTCTGCCCAAATCACCGCAATTAAAATTGCAAGGGAAAACATTGCAAAACCCTAACTTTTCCTTATTTAGATCAAAATGAGTACCTTTAGGATCGCTGAGATTGGTGTATTCTCGAACTTCCCTTCCCGCCATCGAGTTGATTTATTTCTTTTTTTCTTGCTCCCAATCGAATCGAATCGAGATCAGATGGAGAAACTGAGAGGGAAACCCTTAAAAGAGATGGGAAGCGATTTTGTCGACAACGGTGAGTTTTTTTGGTTTTTCTTATATATACTCCGATACCGTCTCTATTTCTAAAATTGTCCAGGTATCCTCGTATTTCTAAAATTATTCTCAAAATTCTTTCATATTTATAAAATTACCGTCACCGTTAGTTAAAAAGAATCAAAAAATATTTTCCCAGTATCTGTCAAAAATATTTGAAATCCCACATCTGCTCTTACACGTCACTAAAATTCGATCTATGATTTATTATTAATCATAGATGATTATTCTTTGCGTTAATCATGGATGATTATTCTTTGCATTCCTTCCACATCATCCACTCTGAGCTTCACCTTCTTCAGTTCTAGGGATCAGACTCGAGTACATCACCACCGAGTGCCCCAACCCCAACATGTGCCTGATCTCGTGCACTGCCACCAGATCCAAATCCATCGACGTTCTTCACGAGGCAACGAAGCTTCGTCACCAGGACCTGAGCTCCATAGAGATAAGGGGAAGAAGTTGCCGAAGCACGTGCTTTGGGCGAATAGACTAGAGACGAAGAGCACAAGGGTCGAGGACAATATGTGCGCAAGAAAAGAGCTGGGGACGCTCGTCGGCAGGCTGCTGCTAGCAGTGATGTTCCAGAGGTACAACGGCGTTGAAAGGGAGGTGGGGACCACCGTAGAGGAGCTTGACATCACCGTCACCGAGGCTGACCAAGGTGGCATAGTGAGACTGTGAGAGCTTCACCTGCCCGACGAATGTCGCCCCATTTCAGTGGCCGCATCGATGTCCTTGCCGACGATCTCCATGACCCGGCGCGAGCGAAGCCAATCACTGTCCTCAACGAGCTTGTCATCTACGACGTTGAAGAAAGCAAAGAGACCCACTCTGTTGGCAATGACCATAGTGGCATCAAGAACCTGTTGGTATTAGGTGCGGTGCAGGGGCTTTTCAGAGGGGAGAGAGAATTCAGAGGAGAGAGAACTGTGGATAATTGATAATTTTATTTCAACTATTAAAAATTTTTAGCTGGTGGTGGGGTATTTTTTTTTTATCAAATTTAAGATTTTGAGGGTAATTTTAGAAATATGAAGATTTGAGAGAAATTTTAGAAATAAGAAAGATTTGAGGAGTATGTATAAGAAAATCCTTTTTTTTTAATTTCAGAGTTCGAATTTGGGCTCTCTCCGCCCCCCCGCCCCCCCTCCCGGCGAGTTGGGGTTTTATATAATTTGATCGCAATTTCAAGACCTATCCCTTGCTAGTACCGCTCGAGGGGTGGGAGATTAGGTGGGGCCTGGGGGAGGCTATCCTTCGGGCGAATACGGGCCAAGCCTGGCCAGGATGGGCCGGTTGAGAGGACCGGTGGGGGGTTTTAAAAGCCTCTCGAACTGAGTCGGGTTTTATACACGCGAAAGAAAGCACGAAAATAAAATTGGCCGACTGCCTCTTATTTATTTTCTTTGTTATGAAACGATGGCTGCCAACCTTTACTATGCAGTATTAATGGTTTTACTATGCGACGATGCAAGCGATGATGCACGCATGCATAGTGACTGCATAGTACCCCAAAGTTTTCCTATAAATAGGCACTTTCTGATTCATTTCAATGTAAACTTCAGAAATCAATAAGAATTCCTACTTCTACTCTATCTCTAGAATTCTCTGTTTCGGTGTTATTTCTCAGAGTTTTACAACACGTTATCAGTACGTGTAACCTTCAGCTGTCATTATACGTGTCACTGTAATATACGTGCGGAGTACGTAGTAATTTGACCAACCTGAGAGCCAGACTGAACTAGTTCAGTGTCACAAATTATTTTCTAATAGTTTGGATTTTCTGAAATTTTCTAACACTTTTTTCGAATTATTTTAGAAAATGTCCAAGATCAGTGTCAACCGACATCAGTGATTAACCCAAGGATTTTTAATTCACAAATGGAGAAAAATTTCTAGAATCTACTTCTGTATAAATCTTTAAAAATCTTATTTTCCACTTTCGTGTATTTTTGGCAATTGTTCTGCATTAGTTCAAAAATCGGGTTGAATAGGTGTCACCCGGTATCACTGATTCTGTTAAGATTTTTAATTGGCAAACTGATGTGAATATTTACAATCCGATTTCACATTATATCTTAGACTAATATTCTTTAATTTTCATAATTTTTGGGGACTGTTCGGAACTAGTCCAATTTTTACCCCATTAGTTAAATAGCCAAAAATCTTATTATTAAAAAAAAAATCCTAAACGAAATATCTGCTTCTACATAATTCCAGTAACCGAGCTTTATCCCTTCTTCACCATTCTACACGCTTCTCATTAACCGACATAATGCAAGTTAAAAACCTCCCCAAATTTCATTAAACCTAAATCTAATCTCTCTCTCTTTCTCTCTCTCGCTCTCACTCCCACTCTCTTCCCCATCACCGCCACCCACGCCAGCCACTGTAACGCCCTGATCCCACAGGTACGGGGACGTTATGGCGACGTACATACGTGAGGTGAAAACACACTCACGCGTACGTTAAGCCTCAGTACAGGACATAGCCTCCATATAGACAAGTGTTCCAGCAGGAAATAAGTACAAGAATACCTGCAGAAAGAGGTTAATTATCATAACAGATATGAAAACAGGGATAAATAAGATAATGGACATAAATCACAAAGATACCTCTGAATGGTCTCGATGATGAGTCTCCTATGTGAATCCAATGGACTATCTGACAATACGATAACTCGGATCTCCAACCTGGGCATGCAAACCCAGGGTCGTCAGAAAGCGACCTAGTGAGTGATAAAATGAAGGAGGCAGTAATATATACAATAGTAATACAAGCACGATACTAATATATAATACATGATGTTGTCTAGTGATACCATATAATAAGTATATCCATAAGCAGTAAAAATATATAATCATGTCAGTCTTTTAATACCATCACTACCTAACCGGTTATCATCAGGTCATGGCTATGGTCGTATCCAGTTGATATAATAAATAGTGTTGTCTAGTGGTGATGTGATAGAAATGACCATGTTAGTGGTGACGTGATGAAAATGAACATGTAGATGAAGTATGCAACATAATCATCCTACTGTGTTGTGCCTAGGCAGCATATAGATAATGCAAAACAGACATGTACATGAGTAGTACGTCACCTCAGAAAGTAAAGCATGAAACAGGTAAAGTAACAACGCATACATGTAACATGATAGCGGATAAATGATCAGGAACAGTAACAAGTACAACTAAACAATAGTATACATGTAACAAGCAAGTCATGTTCTTTATACAATAGTAGCAATCAGTACCACCTGGTATTTTAATCAATCTCTTCCAGTGTCCCATACCACTGGCAGTTCATACTGGAGCCCGCACTCCAGTCGAACCTATCCGGACATGGCATGCGGGTACCATTATCCAAACGAGAGAGTGACCAAATAACAAGTGTTCCCGATGTCACTATTGTTTATATCATTTTATTATGTTCATTGGAAACCCATGGTCGAGGAGCTCTTATCGGGTGAGTGTATCCCGTGCATACCCGGGACAACGGCCTTAAACAGACCCCTGGCTGCTGAGACCAGGGCCAGCCCGCTAAGGCTGTAACATGTAACGGGAACTCAATGAGCTAAAACAATAACGGGAAACGGGAGCTCATGAGCTATAACAGACGGTAGCCAGCACTACCCTGTCCCCTGCAGTGGGACAAACAATGGATCCAGACATCCACCCGATAAGATCTAATCAACCGTCAAGTCTCCCCCAACCCCAAGTTCTCTTTATTATCTTTCACTATATAGTATATCAGGAACAAGTGCAGAACATGGTACATGTAACACGATAACATGACATGAGCTCTGTTGATAGCACGAAACACAATAACGGGAAACGGGAACAATAGATGTGGGATTCCACACATCGCATATCAACAGCTCGTGTATCCAGTAACGGGAATATCAATACCAGTAACAGGAAATAATCATGTAACGAGAATACATGCCTATGCATGTAGCAATCATATAAACCATGATCTATGCAACAGGAATAAATCCATGATCCATGTAACATGCATACATAGACAATCAATGCATGTATACCGGTGAGTCTATATAACAGTGGTGTAAGAACATGAAGTAACTGTGCACAGGACGGTATCCCGTGTACTAGCGTATCAGTATATCAATAGTTCCCAAACATGCAATAATAATGTCGTGAATCTCGGTATCTATGTAATGGTGAAACAACATCAACTAACGGTGTAGAGTATAACAGATATTATATGCAATACAGTGTTCAGTGTATCGGTGGGTCGGTAAGGGTGACAGTGTAATAGTGACAATATCTGACATCATGGAGTACGTGTGTATCAGTGCACATGTAACAGTACTACGTAACTACGTATCATAAGCTAACCATTTTAATATGATCGTCTATCACTTATACATTATATGAAATATATGTTATATGAAATCATGAAGCAGATGAAAATATTATTTTATTGGTTATGTTTATAATATGATCATCTATAATTAAGTTATTTATTAACATTCTAGTGATTTACCCATAATCACTATTTATTTACCTAAGCAATCACTCAATTTATTAAATATGAATAAATATAATTTATTAAAAAGAAAACACTCACAAACTGGCCATGGGGAGGTAGCTCTCTTTCCCACGATCGCAACGATTCCAGAATCGTCCAAATCGGAGTCCGGATGCTCCAGATATCGCCCGAATACTAAAAGGAATAGAAATGGGTTAAATATGTAATTAAAATAATTCAATGGCAATTAATAAAAAGTAACAGGGGGTTTTCTGTAAATTTACCTTTATTGGTTTTCGGATGCGGGTCTGGGTGGCAAACGGGTCGGGTTTGGATCCAATACCCAAACCCGGAACTTAAGTTAAATGGGTAACGGGTTATTGGGTTCGCGGTATAAACAAGTGGATTTTGGGTTGCACATAAACCCAAATGGGTTATTGGGTTCACACCCATTTATGGGTGTGAACCCATACAGGAGGCAGCAGCAGCATGCGCTGCTGCTGTGCTCGCGCACAGTCCGGCCAGCAGGTGCTGGCCGGCGGCGGTGCAGGCCCGCCGGCGGCGCTGCGGCGGCGCTCAGGCCGCGGGTGAGAGGATGAGAGGAGAGAGAGAGAGAAAGAGAGAAAAAGAGAGAGAGTGGAACCAGGGAGAAGAGGGGGTGCAGCGGGGCTGCGGCCGCCAAGGCCGGCGGCGGTCTGGGGCCACGCACAGAGCCGGGGAGAGAGAGAGTGAGAAAGAAGTGGAGAGAGAGTGTGAGTGAGAGAGAGAGAAAGAGGAGAGGGGGGTAGGGGCTGGCGGCGGCAGCCCTGCCTCGCCGGCGGCGGCTCCGCCCCGCCCAGGTCGACGATGGTCAGAGAACGAGAGTCTTGGGGGAAAGAGAGGGAGAGCTTTTGAGAAGAATCCAGAGAGAGAGGAAAAGGATTTAAGGGGGAAAAGAGAAAGAGAAAAGGCGGTGGAGAGGAAGCTTCGTAAAGAAGGAAGAAGAAAAGAAAAGAAAAAGAAAGATTTAAAAAAAATAATAGTTTATTATTATAATATTGGCCCAATATTTGACCAGTTCCGAACAGTGCCCAAAAATTACAGAAAATAAAGAATATTATCCTGAGACGTAATATGAAAACAGTTTGCAGAAATTCTGTCTGGTTTGCAAATTAAGAATTCTAGAAGATGTCGCCGTATCAGGCGACACCGGTTTTGCCCGATTTTCAATAAATTCAGAAAAATCTCCAAAACTAGACTAACGTAGAAAATATGATTTTAAGATACAAGGTGAAAGCGGATTCTCAAAATACAACTCCGATGGTGAAATAAAAAGCGAAATGCCGATTATCGGTATCGGTCGACACCGACTACGGAGATTGTCCAAAATAATCCAGAAAAATTCCAAAAAATCCTGAAAAATTTAAAATATTGGAAAATGATATTTGAAACTGAAATCAGCTCAATCGGACTACCACGGAGGTTAAATCAATTTTGTACGTCGTATCGCATACTGATACTGTGATACGTACACTATGGATCAGGGGGTTACATTTCTCCCCACCTTACAAAAAATTTCGTCCTCGAAATTTCAATTCAGGTGTGAGAACAATATTTTCAGCCCCAAAGCCAAACTGTTACGGGCCCACGACGATTCCGCTGCGCTACTCTGATCCCCATAACGAAAGCGGAGTGAAGAATTGGTGGCGTGAACCAAAAATAAAGGCTTGGAAACAATAGGATAAAGAAAAAGCGAGAAGGAAAGCAGAGTATTCTAGTTGACCCCTATACTTAAGGAATAGAAAAGAGCCGAGCAATGAAGTGTCAATGACATGGTATTCTTGTACTCGTCGCTGGAATCCCCAAGTTCAGAATCTGATTGTACTGTTGGTAAGAGCCCGAGTATTGACCCAGGTGGTTACCCACACTAGGTGTGAACCTAGGCTCTGATAGCCACCCACGCCAGCCACCAATGCCACCCTAACGCCACCCACGCCAGCCACCCAACGCCGCCCACGCCAGCACCCTGACGCCGCCCCTGCCCCCACGTGAGCGCCTCCAACCCCACCGCCACTCCCCACCTCATTTCCTCTCTTCCATTGTATCAAGCCACATCACCACCTACTCCACCTACCTCCGGCCATCACGTCGTCGCCGGAGCCACGCGCGGCCACCACGCCGCAGTCAGACCCGGACCCCCTTCATTTCTTTCTTCCTTTTTTTATCTTCTTCTTCTTCGTTTCTGGGTGGCTGCCGTCCCCTGTAAGCATCAAACCCATAACGGGTTTTGGACAGAGATCCAGCGCAACCCGAAACCCGCAACCCCTTTTCATATAAGAGGTAAATTTCATAAGAGCCCCTTTGGAATTATTATTATTTCATTTATAACCCTGAAAATTTTAGGTTAACTCCCTGGATCACTTTCAGATCTTATAAAATAGACCCTGAGTCGGGCTTCAGACAATAACTTGGTCATTTGACGTTGGAATCACGCGTTCTTGGTATCGTTGTGATCAGGCCAGCGAGAACTTTATTTATAAGGCAAGTGTTTCCCTGTATTTTTCTTATTTTCTCTGAATCAATCATTTATATGATTCATGTCATCTGATTGGTATATTCGATTACCGATATTGTGGACATTCCTGATAAATTGTCTATCCCTGAAGGATTTTGTGGTAAAGTTGAGCCTGAGCTTACCCATATTAGATTATTCATGACGATTATGGTTTATTACGCATGTGTGTTCTTGTACTTTATCCCTGTTACATGTCACTTGGTTATTCCTATAATTTATTCCCGTTACCCTTTACATGACATTCCTGTTACAAATACTCTTGTTATTGACTCATGTTATCTGCACGATACTCACACACACTACTTGGGAAAAGTCATAGGAACTTATCAGACTATGTCCACCTTATTGTAATACAAACACTTGTGTAACGCCCCTCGATCCCGGCGGGTACGGAGACGTTACTGCGACGTATATACGCAGGTCAGAAATACCCTCACGTATATACGCTAAGCATCAGTACAGGCAAGAATCAGAGTACGGAAGCAAATGGTGCATTATACATTCCAACATATGAGTACAATTACAAAGTTATCACCAGAGATGATCCAATATTACAAGAATATTACATCACTGATATGCGCAAATGCGAGAATACAAGTAAGTGTGCAAGTATGAACAGTACAAAAACAGGCTCAGAGTCATAACAGGAAAACTCTAGAGCAGCACAAGGGGGCCTGGAAGGATAGAGCTCTGGGCGGTCTGCTGGAGATCCGCGCTACCGCTGCGCCACTCTGATAAGCAACTGGGGAAATCCACACGCTCCAAGCTCCTTGACCTGGACATGAGGATCCAGGGGAGTCAGATGAAACTCCCCAGGCGAGTGGTGAAGCAAAAGCCAAGTGGCGAGCAAGGATAAGCATATGTAAAGCGATAAAACCAAATAAAATCGAGGACGAGCAAATCTGATTGTATGGTTTCAGATCACGGCTCCATAAGACTAGTACGTCGAAGGAATAATCCAAACAAGGAAACCCTCATCTATATACCTTTATCTCATGTCACCATAATCCAAGCACATACAACCCGACTGTACTCAGGGCATGATAAGATAATGAACAGGAGGCAGGTGGATACAAGGGATAAAGCAGAGCATGCGCAGTTAATACGATAATACTCATAAAATCGAAATCTGAAGTAAAATCCAGGACAAGCAAATGTGGTAAGGCATATCACAGATTCATAGCCGTTTAAGTCGCAGGCTTCAGTATGCGTCCCATTCCACATACCTCTACTTACAACTTAAAGAGCCGGTTATTATCTTGACACTTTATTATTACTCGTCTTACCCTGATATCTAGCTATGTGAACTAGCGTCCCAGCACAGATAGATCCATATCCGAGTAAAGCAAGATTGTTATTGAAAACCAGCGGGGGTATCAACGAACTATGTTTACAGTGGGTCCCGTACATACCCGGGACCACGGCTCAGAATTGTTCCGTTGCTTGGTGACGGAACCTGCCGCAAGGCTAACAGGAGGGACTTATGTATGCCCTTATCATGATGGTACCAGGAAGGAGGGAGCCAGCACTCCCCTCGGTCGCCTGGAGGCCCACAGGTCAGACCGGAAGTTTTAGTTGCACAACATGCCTAATACCACTGTAAACACGAACACATATTGATAGCCGCAAGTTTCCCCCGACCCGATGCAAGTTGTTCCTTTTATGATTTATTAGATAATTATCAGATTCCGGGAATGAGTAAGAACAAGTCAGGAATATCAGGAATACATGTATATCAGGAGTACTGGTTCGTACTATAAAGTATCACATGTGCAACAGGAGTACAGTTGTACTATCAAGATGTTATCAAGATGTCAGGTCATCATTCCCGTTATCGTGATAATCATAAGAGTCAAGTATATCATGCCGGGTGTCAAGTGATAGCATGACAGGAGGATGATATTTGGCAGGTGACCAATCATGTCAAAAGATTGATATTAGTCTGGTGGCAAGTCATGTCATAACAAGGGGCCTTTCCAAGGTAGTAGCATGTTCGATGTTAGGTGATAACACATCAGTTGCCAGGTGATATACATGTGTTAAATAGTACATGTAAATGACCAGTATGAAGTAGTGGCATGTAGTAAAGCAGTAACTGAGCACAACCAAGCGGAGCTGAGCAAGCTGGAGCGAAGCTAATGTACAACACTAAATGCTATCACGCTCGGCATGGTTACCACTCGCAGCGTAGCTAAACACATGTGTCGCAGCAAGCGTGTGAACGTTATACTACTGATCACGGGAAGCCATGCTCACGGGGTAATTACACTCGAACGGAGTAAGCGGTAAAGTGTTGACGCTAGGTCCGCCTACCAGGCGTAGCATAGAGAAAGTCCAGAGGACTTCAAACCTCAAAGGTTGTACCCAGAGGTTAGGGTACCTGCAGAGAAGGTGTTAGTTCCAAATAGCACAAGTCATGAATAATACAAGTCGACCGATGAAATAGGAAAGTCAAAGGGGAAAGCGAGAACACTCGCATAACCAATAAAATAGTAAGGCAATAGGATAGCGAGATCACTCGCATAACCAATAAAATAGTAAGGCAAGAGGATAGCGAGATCACTCGCCTAAATCTTAGTGAAATCTCTGATATCCGGGGTCCAGGAATCAACGCGCAAACGCGATCAAATAAAAGGAGAACGAAGACGCGGGGACGCTGACGCGGGAGTCGCGTTGCGAGAATAGCAGGAGCGGGAATCACAGACGCGGGGATCACGTCGCGAAGGTGTCAAAACGTGAGGCAAGTGACCTGCGTTTAAATCAGGGCATGAGGAGAACGTGGACGCGGATGCAGGTTCCGCATCGCATTAACACAAGGAGAATACGGACGCGGGAATCGCATCGCGGGAAATACCAGACGCAGGAAATAGCAGACGCGGAAGTCACAAACGCGGGGTTCGAGACCCGTGTTCAAGTCAGGACGTGAAGAGAACGCGGACGCGAGTATAAACTCTGCGTCACGATAAAAAGAATAGAACACAGACGCGGGCATGGGATCCGCGTTGTGTCGATGCAAGAACGCGAAGGTCGCGTTAAGGAATTGCTTGGACGCAGGAGGTAAAATCCGCGTCTAACAATCAACAGATAGAAAGAGAGAGACAGGGAAAAGATGATCTCTTTGGTGGTGGTGTCGTTGCAATTGTCACCGGAAAGATTACCGGAATAATCGTAAACGATTACCGGAATAATCACCGGAGCCGAAATGATCACCGGAATAATCGTGAACGATTACCGGAATGACCATTGGAGACGTTGCCGACGAAGAAGAGCTCGGCCCCAATCCAAAAGGAGTGGCCGGCCCTTGAGAAGGTGATGGGGTGGTGGTTTTGTGGAGGTTTTGATGGTGGTGCAAGTATAGTTCAAAATCAAAAGTTGGAGTTTTGAAAACGAAGTTTCGGAGAGCGAAGCGATGGCTCGTCGGAAAGAGCACGACGAGGAGATGAAGACGGTGCGGTCGTTGGTGGCTAAGATGAAGTATGAGGTGGTGGAGATGGAGGAAAAGGTGGTGGTGGAAATGGGTTTCCTTAGAGTTTTCTTGGTGGAAATGAGGAGGAAGAAGGTGATGGAGATGGTGTTGTAGTTGTTGGGATGGAGGAGAAGATGAAGGAGAGAATGATGGTGGAATTTGAGGTAAAAGTGAAGGAAAAATGGTGGAGAATGGAGGAGCAAAAATGGATGGCCAAGGCAAGTTTCATGGCTGCGTTTCTTGGGCTGTTGGCTGCCAAGCTCTCTGGAAATAGAGAAGGAAGGAAAGTGAAAGAATGAAGGAGAGAGAAGGAATGGGGGGGTATTTTTATATAAGGAAATCAATAATTGCAAGTTTGACTTTGGAATCTCAATAAAGAGACTTGCGTCTCCCACCCAAACGCAGCCCAAAAGAAAGCCTGCGTTTAGGCCAAAATGGGCCAAACGCGGGAATTGAAGCCGCGTCCAGGGAAGAAGCAAAAGCTGCGTTTTAGCAAAAGGACAAAAGTCATAATGGCTTGATTGGGATTGATTGGCAGTGCATTAAATGCAGTATGGAGAGGATCTCTGCATTAAATGCAAAATCCCAGGAGTGAAGCTCGCGTTTGGCGAGGAGAGAGAAAAAGTGGGAAAATATCTGGACACTATTCCGGTATCTGAGAAAACACCGAAAACTCGGAAAAGTCCCAAAAATAAAGTAACTTGAAAAGCTTCCCAAAAATTCTCAAAAATAATAAATATTATAAAATGATTTTTGGTGAAATCGGTTTCAGGAATTCAATCTCATTTTCAAAATAAAAATCATAAGGTCAACCGTCAATACCGGTCTACACCGGGTTGGCCAGATTTTGATAAAATCTGAAAAATCCCAGAAAATGTCTGAAAGAAGAAAATATAATTCTAAGAAGTAATATGAAAGCGGAATCTAGAAATTTGATTCCAATTGTAAATTAAAATTCCTGGAATCAACCAGTGATACTGGCCGACACCCAATCCAGTGAAATTTTGATAAATTTAGAAAATTCTCAGAAAAAGTGTTTAGATAGAAAAGGTGATTTTAAGAAGTTACTGGAAAGCCGTTTCTTAAAATTCAACTCCGTTTGTAAATTAAAAATCCGAGAATCGGTCAGCGGTACTGGTCGACACCGGTTTTGAAGATTTTCAACTTAATTCAGGAAAATTCCAGAAAATCATAGAAAATCCAAAATATTGGAAAATAGTATTTAAAACTAAAATCGGTCAATTTGGAATAACAAAAAGATCAAATTGAGAAATCTACTAGGATCGAGTCCCCGGTTCAGACTAGGGCTGACTCCGAGTCCACGAATCCAAATCCAAGACAAAACGTTCATATAAAGAATTCATAATACAAAACAAATACAGGAAGTAAATCGAAAAATACGATCGAAAAATCTGAATACGCAACTAAGTACGTATTCCGGGAGCGGGGTGTTACAATCCATCCACCTTACAAAAAATTGCGTCCTCGCAATTTCGGTAAGGGGTAAATTGAACACAAAGGGGACAAGGGCGGAACTTATACCAATTAAGATATGAAGCAGTATGGGTAGGGCCCTCAAGTTGACTGATCAATAACCAGAATATAGAAATCTTCTGCACTTCCGGCTGTATAAATCTCTGAACGATGCCAAATAATACTGACTGATAACATAGCTTTGCAATAGAATTCCTGCTGTACTGCATACTTAATGTCGCTCTGAGAATGAGCCAGAATACTGAAGATAAAGAAAACCCTGATAGTCCTGAGCATAATAAAGAAGACCGATAATTGAGAATTCCGAATACCAGGCATCAATCACTCTGAAAGATATAGCCGAGAATATAGAATATCCGTAGAGAATCCCGACTACTGACTTCTGAAAGATAACCCGTTCGAGATCAATCCTGAGAATATCCGAGCTTCATAGAGTTGGCCGAAGAGATCATCTCATAGCTTCATCCAGAACCAGCCACTACCTCTCTAGTATATCCATATCTTAAGTTGGTATAAAGGCTTCGAAAAACCAAAACAGGGGAAAGATAGAGGAAATTAGGAATCAAAGGAAAGATGATCAAGAAAATAGATAACTCAGTACTTGTAGTTGGACTGTATAACCAGGACTTATGCATTCCAGTTGCAAATTTCTTTACCATTAATTTGCCGTCTGGACGTACTGAGGATGTAGAGCCTAAGCTCTGATACCAACCTGTAACGCCCCCCCGATCCCGGCGGGTACGGAGACGTTACTGCGACGTATATACGCAGGTCAGAAATACCCTCACGTATATACGCTAAGCATCAGTACAGGCAAGAATCAGAGTACGGAAGCAAATGGTGCATTATACATTCCAACATATGAGTACAATTACAAAGTTATCACCAGAGGTGATCCAATATTACAAGAATATTACATCACTGATATGCGCAAATGCGAGAATACAAGTAAGTGTGCAAGTATGAACAGTACAAAAACAGGTCAGAGTCATAACAGGAAAACTCTAGAGCAGCACAAGGGGGCCTGGAAGGATAGAGCTCTGGGCGGTCTGCTGGAGATCCGCGCTACCGCTGCGCCACTCTGATAAGCAACTGGGGCAATCCACACGCTCCAAGCTCCTTGACCTGGACATGAGGATCCAGGGGAGTCAGATGAAACTCCCCAGGCGAGTGGTGAAGCAAAAGCCAAGTGGCGAGCAAGGATAAGCATATGTAAAGCGATAAAACCAAATAAAGCCGAGGACGAGCAAATCTGATTGTATGGTTTCAGATCACGGCTCCATAAGACTAGTACGTCGAAGGAATAATCCAAACAAGGAAACCCTCATCTATATACCTTTATCTCATGTCACCATAATCCAAGCACATACAACCCGACTGTACTCAGGGCATGATAAGATAATGAACAGGAGGCAGGTGGATACAAGGGATAAAGCAGAGCATGCGCAGTTAATACGATAATACTCATAAAACCGAAAATCTGAAGTAAAATCCAGGACAAGCAAATGTGGTAAGGCATATCACAGATTCATAGCCGTTTAAGTCGCAGGCTTCAGTATGCGTCCCATTCCACATACCTCTACTTACAACTTAAAGAGCCGGTTATTATCTTGACACTTTATTATTACTCGTCTTACCCTGATATCTAGCTATGTGAACTAGCGTCCCAGCACACATAGATCCATATCCGAGTAAAGCAAGATTGTTATTGGAAACCAGCGGGGGTATCAACAAACTATGTTTACAGTGGGTCCCGTACATACCCGGGACCACGGCCCAGGATTGTTCCGTTGCTTGGTGACGGAACCTGCCGCAAGGCTAACAGGAGGGACTTATGTATGCCCTTATCATGATGGTACCAGGAAGGAGGAAGCCAGCACTCCCCTCGGTCGCCTGGAGGCCCACAGGTCAGACCGGAAGTTTTAGTTGCACAACATGCCTAATACCACTGTAAACACGAACACATATTGATAGCCGCAAGTTTCCCCCGACCCGATGCAAGTTGTTCCTTTTATGATTTATTAGATAATTATCAGATTCCGGGAATGAGCAAGAACAAGTCAGGAATATCAGGAATACATGTATATCAGGAGTACTGGTTCGTACTATAAAGTATCACATGTGCAACAGGAGTACAGTTGTACTATCAAGATGTTATCAAGATGTCAGGTCATCATTCCCATTATCGTGATAATCATAAGAGTCAAGTATATCATGCCGGGTGTCAAGTGATAGCATGACAGGAGGATGATATTTGGCAGGTGACCAATCATGTCAAAAGATTGATATTAGTCCGGTGGCAAGTCATGTCATAACAAGGGGCCTTGCCAAGGTAGTAGCATGTTCGATGTTAGGTGATAACACATCAGTTGCCAGGTGATATACATGTGTTAAATAGTACATGTAAATGACCAGTATGAAGTAGTGGCATGTAGTAAAGCAGTAACTGAGCACAACCAAGCGGAGCTGAGCAAGCTGGAGCGAAGCTAATGTACAACACTAAATGCTATCACGCTCGGCATGGTTACCACTCGCAGCGTAGCTAAACACACGTGTCGCAGCAAGCGTGTGAACGTTATACTACTGATCACGGGAAGCCATGCTCACGGGGTAATTACACTCGAACGGAGTAAGCGGTAAAGTGTTGACGCTAGGTCCGCCTACCAGGCGTAGCATAGAGAAAGTCCAGAGGACTTCAAACCTCAAAGGTTGTACCCAGAGGTTAGGGTACCTGCAGAGAAGGTGTTAGTTCCAAATAGCACAAGTCATGAATAATACAAGTCGACCGATGAAATAGGAAAGTCAAAGGGGAAAGCGAGAACACTCGCATAACCAATAAAATAGTAAGGCAAGAGGATAGCGAGATCACTCGCATAACCAATAAAATAGTAAGGCAATAGGATAGCGAGATCACTCGCCTAAATCTTAGTGAAATCTCTGATATCCGGGGTCCAGGAATCAACGCGCAAACGCGATCAAATAAAAGGAGAACGAAGACGCGGGGACGCTGACGCGGGAGTCGCGTTGCGAGAATAGCAGGAGCGGGAATCACAGACGCGGGGATCACGTCGCGAAGGTGTCAAAACGCGAGGCAAGTGACCTTCGTTTAAATCAGGGCATGAGGAGAACGTGGACGCGGATGCGGGTTCCGCATCGCATTAACACAAGGAGAATACGGACGCGGGAATCGCATCGCGGGAAATACCAGACGCAGGAAATAGCAGACGCGGAAGTCACAAACGCGGGGTTCGAGACCCGTGTTCAAGTCAGGACGTGAAGAGAACGCGGACGCTAGTATAAACTCTGCGTCACGACAAAAAGAATAGAACACAGACGCGGGCATGGGATCCGCGTTGTGTCGATGCAAGAACGCGAAGGTCGCGTTAAGGAATTGCTTGGACGCAGGAGGTAAAATCCGCGTCTAACAATCAACAGATAGAAAGAGAGAGACAGGGAAAAGATGATCTCTTTGGTGGTGGTGTCGTTGCAATTGTCACCGAAAAGATTACCGGAATAATCGTAAACGATTACCGAAATAATCACCGGAGCCGAAATGATCACCGGAATAATCGTGAACGATTACCGGAATGACCATTGGAGACGTTGCCGACGAAGAAGAGCTCGGCCCCAATCCAAAAGGAGTGGCCGGCCCTTGAGAAGGTTATGGGGTGGTGGTTTTGTGGAGGTTTTGATGATGGTGCAAGTATAGTTCAAAATCAAAAGTTGGAGTTTTGGAAACGAAGTTTCGGAGAGCGAAGCGATGGCTCGTCGGAAAGAGCACGACGAGGAGATGAAGACGGTGCGGTCGTTGGTGGCTAAGATGAAGTATGAGGTGGTGGAGATGGAGGAAAAGGTGGTGGTGGAAATGGGTTTCCTTAGAGTTTTCTTGGTGGAAATGAGGATGAAGAAGGTGATGGAGATGGTGTTGTAGTTGTTGGGATGGAGGAGAAGATGAAGGAGAGAATGATGGTGGAATTTGAGGTAAAAGTGAAGGAAAAATGGTGGAGAATGGAGGAGCAAAAATGGATGGCCAAGGCAAGTTTCATGGCTGCGTTTCTTGGGCTATTGGCTGCCAAGCTCTCTGGAAATAGAGAAGGAAGGAAAGTGAAAGAATGAAGGAGAGAGAAGGAATGGGGGGTATTTATATATAAGGAAATCAATAATTGCAAGTTTGACTTTGGAATCTCAATAAAGAGACTTGCGTCTCCCACCCAAACGCAGCCCAAAAGAAAGCCTGCGTTTAGGCCAAAATGGGCCAAACGAGGGAATTGAAGCCGCGTCCAGGGAAGAAGCAAAAGCTGCGTTTTAGCAAAAGGACAAAAGTCATAATGGCTTGATTGGGATTGATTGGCAGTGCATTAAATGCAGCATGGAGAGGATCTCCGCATTAAATGCAAAATCCCAGGAGTGAAGCTCGCGTTTGGCGAGGAGAGAGAAAAAGTGGAAAAATATCTGGACACTATTCCGGTATCTGGGAAAACACCAAAAACTCCGGAAAAGTCCCAAAAATAAAGTAACTTGAAAAGCTTCCCAAAAATTCTCAAAAATAATAAATATTATAAAATGATTTTTAGTGAAATCGGTTTTCAGGAATTCAATCTCATTTTCAAAATAAAAATCATAAGGTCAACCGTCAATACCGGTCTACACCGGGTTGGCCAGATTTTGATAAAATCTGAAAAATCCCAGAAAATGTCTGAAAGAAGAAAATATAATTCTAAGAAGTAATATGAAAGCCGAATCTAGAAATTTGATTCCAATTGTAAATTAAAATTCCTGGAATCAACCAGTGATACTGGCCGACACCCAATCCAGTGAAATTTTGATAAATTTAGAAAATTCTCAGAAAAAGTGTTTAGATAGAAAAGGTGATTTTAAGAAGTTACTGGAAAGCCGTTTCTTAAAATTCAACTCCGTTTGTAAATTAAAAATCCGAGAATCGGTCAGCGGTACTGGTCGACACCGGTTTTGAAGATTTCAACTTAATTCAGGAAAATTCCAGAAAATCATAGAAAATCCAAAATATTGGAAAACAGTATTTAAAACTGAAATCGGTCAATTTGGAATAACAAAAAGATCAAATTGAGAAATCTACTAGGATCGAGTCCCCGGTTCAGACTAGGGCTGACTCCGAGTCCACGAATCCAAATCCAAGACAAAACGTTCATATAAAGAATTCATAATACAAAACAAATACAGGAAGTAAATCGAAAAATACGATCGAAAAATCTGAATACGCAACTAAGTACGTATTCCGGGAGCGGGGTGTTACAACTTGGGCATGGGGAGACTTGACGGTTGACTAGATCTTGTCGGGTGGATATCTGGATCCATTATTTGTCCCACTGCAGGGGACGGGGGTAGTGCTGGCTACCGTCTGTTATTGCTCATGAGCTCCCGTTTCCCGTTCTTATTTTAGCTCATTAAGTTCCCGTTACATGTTACGGCCTTAGCAAGCTGGCCCTGGTCTCAGCAGCCAGGGTCTGTTTAAGGCCGTGATCCCGGGTATGCGTTGGATTTACCCACCAGACTTAAGCTCCTCGATTGTTAAGTCTCATGGCACATGTTTATGCATTCATTGATCATACTTGATCCCAGTATGATTATTGTCGTCCCCTATTTAGAGTTCTTGTTTATTTCTTGTGCATATTTATACCTTGTTATTACTTTGTTCATTTCTGTTTCCTTTGTACACTTGCTCGGTCGCATCTGAGACCCTGGGTTTGCTTGCCCAGATATAGAGTCCGTGGTTATACCCCAGAGGAGGACGCGGAGTACCTAGACGGTTTGGCTGAGCAGCTGTAGGACAGTTCATGACCTTGTCGCTTTTGGGCTTTCAGTATGTGTCATAGTTGTACATTTGGTTTTCTGCTCTAGTTATTGTATAAATATGCTGATGGACTCAGATGTACTATACTTTTGGTACTGTATTGACTGTGTTATGTACTCTTGTTACATGTAATCTAACATATCAGCAGTGTTCTTACCTTATAAGGAAACTTGTACAGGTCTACAATAGGCTTAACGTGTATACATAGGAACGTTCTACCCAACGTGTACATGTTGCAGATCATGTCACGTAGTGTATTTTGAATTATGGGGCGTGACAACACGAGAGCTCTAGTTTTTTCCCCAGCCTCTACCTCCGTCAGCTCAGGGAAAAAGTTCTATCACAAGTCTCTGCTTCAATTAGCTTAAGGTAAAAGTCTTGTCATGGCCTCTACTTTCATTACTCAAGGAAAAGTCCTATCACAAGTTTCAGCCTCTACCTCTACTATTTCAAGGTAAAAATGGTAAGTTATTCCACTTATAATACTCGTATAATACCACCACTATAATAAAAGGAGTCTTTGCCACCGATTTATAGTAATGTGATGTGATTACGAAAAACTAAATTATTATACTAATTATATTCATATAACACCACTGCTATATTTGAAAGGAGGCCCTGCCACCTATTTATAGTAAAGTGATGTGATTATAACAAGCTAATAATATTTCTTATTATTATCTTTACTAATCTCTCTATTGATGCTTGCGTGGAATAAACCACAAGCTACTAATATTATATATTTTATTATTCTGTTATTTATATTTGTATAAACACCCATTGAAAGGTTTACCGAGTAGCATGGTGTGCCAATGTTTATTTCAATATTTTTTGCTTTATTAATTATGTCTGCAAAACACCCACCAAGTAGAGTGGCTTGCCTATATTATAGCTCATAAAATATGTAGTACAATATATTTATTTTATCATTTTCTTAATTACAGCATTTAAATTGTATAAAATCCAAATTGTTTTTCTCTTTCCTCCAACGGCTATAAAACTGTTAGTTTTCGCTCTATAAATTGGTGAATTCTAAATCACATAACTCACTTCTCAATCTCTCTTCATTCTCATTTTTTTAATCATCTCCATAAGCTTTGTATTCGAGATTTTCGCAAGATCTTAGTCTATTTTTAAAGTTTATTAATATCATCATCGTCATCAATACTTCTATCCTTTTTTTATAGATATGGATCTAAGTGATTTTACCTGGGCCTTTTAATTTTAGTGTTCATCTTTTCTTTTTTGTTTGTAGCTATTATGATTGAAATGTAAGTTTTACTATTTTATTGTGAAATAAAATATTGTGATCCTAATTATTTTGTATTTTGTTATAGTTATCACCATGTCAAAATTTGTAAAGCTTGAGTTCATTCCACTTGATATCACGGAAAGGAATTATATGTCTTGGGTTATTGATATAGAAATGCATCTGGAGTTAATGGGTCTCACTGAAACCATCAATAAGATAAACTCTACATTGTTGCAAGATAAGGCAAAATCGATGATCTTTATTTGCAAATATCTTGATGAATGTTTAAAATGTGAATATCTCACAGTAAGAGACCCAAGTGTCTTGTGAAAAATCTCAAAGAAAGATTTGATCATCAAAAAAAAGTTGTGCTCCCTGCCACGCGTGATGAATGAAATGCTTTGCGTTTCAAAGACTTCAAGAAAGTCAGCGATTATAACTCTACAATGTTCAGAATAGTATCACAATTGAAATTCTGTGAGGTGGATATCACAGATGAAGAAATACTGGAGAAGACTTACTCCATATTTCATGCATCTAATATAACACTGCAACAATATAGGTTGCGTAGTTTTAAGAAATATTTTGAACTATTTCATCTCTTCTTGTAGCAGAGAAGAATAATGAGCTTTTGATCAAAAATCATTAGTCTTGTCCTACTGGTTCAGCAGCATTTTCAGAAGGAAATGCTGCATTTTCTAAAAATTATGGATGAGAATAAAATCATGGTCGTGGACGTGGTCGTAGCCGTGGACGTGGCTGTGGACGCGTTAGAAGTGATTTTTACAACCCTTTACAAAACAACACGATCTACAAGAAGCATCATGTAGAAAGACATGATAAAGGAAAATATATTCGTAAAAGTTCTCTTCGGAATCTTAAAGATTTCTGTTATAAATGTGGCTCCAAAGGACACTGGTCTCGAGTGTGCCGAACAATGGAGCACCTTTGTAAGGTTTACAAGGTATTCTTGAAAGGAAAATAGAAGGAAGTGAATTTCACTAAACATGATGATCTTATAGATGATTCAACTCATCTTGATGCCTTAGATTTTACTGATGCTTTTGCTGATCTTTCAACCCATCATGATTCTATGGATACTGGTGATAATTATATATATGATTGTATTACCATGTTTTGTTATTTGTAATTGTCAAATTTATATTTGAATGAAATATTTCACTTATAATAATATGTTTAAAATTTTATTCTCACTAAATGACTTATTTTGCATGAAGCTTGATATGGATTATTCTAATGATGAAGTTAAGACCAAAACTGGAGATACTTGTATACCGGATAGTGGTACAACACACACTATTCTCAAATATAAAAGATACTTCTCTGATTTAAAACCACAAAGGTAATTTTCAATACAATATCAGGTCATGTAGACTTGATTGAAGGAACTGGTAAAGCCAGCTTTATATTGCCAAATGGAACAAAGTTTTTCATAAAAGACGCTTTGTTTTCACCAAAATCCAAAAGAAATTTGTTGAGTTTTAACAATATATATCTTCATGGATATGATACTCAGTCTGCAACTGAAGGAAATATAAAGTATATGTATCTTACTACTTATATATCAGGAAAGAAATACGTATTAGGAAAACTATCAAAGTTTTCCTCCGGATTATATTACACATATAAATGTGATAGAGTCGCATATGGTAGTTAAAGAAGATACAGAGACATTAACTCTGTGACATGATCGTTTAGGTCATCCTGTTTCAATGATGATACGAAGAATTATTAAGAATACACATGGACATATATTAAAAGGCCAGATGATCCTTCAAACTAGTAAAATTCTATGTGAGGCTTGTTCTTTAGGAAAATTAATCATGAGATCATCACCAGCTAAAATAAAAGCTGAATCACCTATCTTTCTTGAACGTATCCAAGGTGATATATGTGGGCCTATACACCTATTGTGTGGACCATTTCGATATATTATGGCATTGATATATGCCTTTAATATATGGTCACACGTTTGTTTATTATCAACTCGCAATGTGGCATTTGCGAGATTTCTTTCTCAGATAATTAGATTATGAGCGCAATTTCCTGATTATACAATCAAGAAAGTTAGACTTGACAATACTGGTGAGTTTACGTTCAAGCTTTAATGATTATTATATGTCAATTGGAATAGCTATTGAACATCCTGTTGCTCATATTCATACACAAAATGATTTGATTGAGTCACGGATTAAGCGCCTCCAGCTTATTGCTAGACCATTAATAATGAGAACAAAACTTTCTATTTCTATATGGGGTCATGCAATTTTACATGCTGCAGCATTAATTCGCATCAGACCCAAGTGTAACGCCCCGATCCCGCAGGTACGGGGACGTTATGGCGACGTACATACGCTGGGCGAAAAACCCTCACGTACGTACGCTAAGCCTCAGTACGGGAACCCACCTCCATATTTTTAAGAGTTCCAGCAGGAAATAAGTACAAGAATACCTGCAGAAAGAGGTTAGTGATCATAACAGATAGGAAAAACAGTGATAAATAAGATAACAGAAACAAATCACAAAGATACCTATGAATGATCTCGATGATGAGTCTCCTATGTGTTTCCAATGGACTACCTGACAATACTAAAACTCGGATCTCCAACCTGGGCACGCAAACCCAGGGTCGTCAGAAAGCGACCTAGTGAGTGGTAAAATGAAGGAGGCAGTAATATATATAGTAATACAAGCACGATACTAATATATAATACATAATGTTATACTAGTGATATCATATAATAAGGATATAATAAGCAGTAGAAATAGATAAACATGTCATCTTTTATTACCATCACTACCTAGCCGGTTCTCATCGGGTCATATCTATAGTCGTGTCCAGTTTATAGAATAAATGGTGACGTGATGGAAATGAACATGTGAGTGATGACGTGATAGAGGTGAACATGCAGATGGGCATATGTACTATAATCATAATACTGTGTTGTGCATATACAGTAATGATATCTGCACGGAATACATGAGACAGAATATATGCAATGCAGATTATACATGTACATGAGTAGGATGCCACCACAGAATGTATAGCATGAAACATGTAAGGTAACAACATATACAGGTAACATGATAACGGCGAAATGATCAGGTACAGGAACATGTACAACTAAACAATAGAATACATGTATCAGCAAGTCATGTTATTTATACAATAGTACCAATCAGTACCACCTGGTATTATAATCAATCTCCGCCAGTGTCCCATACCACTGGCAGTTCATACTGGAGCCCGCACTCCAGTCGAACCCATCCGGATATGGCCTACGGGTACCATTATCAAACGAGAGAGTGACCAAATAATAAGTGTTCCCGACGTCACTATTGTGTATACTATTTTATTGTGTTACTTGGAAACTAAATGGTCGAAGAGCTCTTATCGGGTAGGTGTATCCCGTGCATACCCGGGATCACGGCCTTAAACAAACCCCTGGCTGCTGAGACCAGGGCCCTCCGCTAAGAGGGGAGCATGAATCAAGTAACGGGAGCTCATGGAGCAATTAGTAGGTAGCACTACCGTCCCCTGCAGAGAGACTAACAATATGGATCCAGTACATCACCCGATAAGATCTAATCAACCGTCAAGTCTCCCCCATACCCAGTTAGCTTTATGATCTGATATGTCAAGTATACAATGTAACAAGAACAAATACAGTGCATGATACATGTAACATGATAACAGGACCTGAGCTCTGTTGATAGCATAGAACAAGATAACGGGAATGGGAACAATAGATGTGGGATTCCACATATCGCAACAGCTCTCAAGTCCAGTAACGGGAATATCAATATCAGTAACAGGAAACCATCATGTAACGAGAATACATGCATATCCATGTAGCAATCATATAAACATGATCTATGCAACAGGACTAAATCCTGATCCATGTAACAGGAATAAAGCCATGATCATAACTGTGCACAGGATGGTATCCAGTGTACTAGCATATCAGTATATCAATAGTTCACAAACATGCAGTAATAGTGTCGTGAATCTCGGCATCTATGTAATGGTGAAGCAACGTCAATTAACGAAATAGAGTGTAACAGATATTTATGTGCAATACAGTGTTTTGTATATCGGTGGGTCTGTAAGGGTGACAGTGTAATAGTGACAATATCTGCTATCATGGAGTACGCATGTATCAGGGCACATGTAACAGTACGACGTAACCATGTTTGATGTCCATGAAGTGACAGATGTGCTAGAGGTAAGAAAAATATGTGGACTAATAATCGAACCATTTTAGTATAATCATCTATCCCGTATATCTTATATTAATAATATGCTATATGAAATCATGAAGCAGATGATATGATTATGTGATTGGTTATGTTTATTACACTATCATGCATAACCAAATATGCCTTCTTTTAACATGCTAGGGCTTTACCCATAATCATGATTTATTTATCTAAGCAATCACTCAATTTATTAAACATGAATAAAGATAATTTATTAAAAAGGGAACACTCACAAACTAGACATGGGAAGGTAGCTCTCTTTCCCGCAATCGCAACGGATCCAGAATCGTCCAAATCGGAATCCGGATGCTCCAGATATCGCCCGAACACTAAAACTCATCAAAATGGGTTAATTACGTAAATAAAAATAATCTTAAATGTAAATAATAAAAAGTAACAGAGGTTTTATGCAAATTACCTTTATTGGGTTTCGGATGCAGGTTGGGCTCTTAACGGGTCGGGTCCAGATCCACAACCCATACCCAATACTTAAATTAAATGGGTAACGGGTTATTGGGTTTAGACAATTGGGTTTATGGGTTTAAAAAGTAACCCATAGGGTTATTGGGTTTGGGTTCTACCCAAACCCAATAAAGGAAGCTACAGCAGCAGCAGCTGCTGCTGCCCGCCGCCGCGGGCGCAAGCCGGCCAGCCTTGCTGGCCGGCGGCGGTCCCGGCCGCCGGCGGCGCGGCCGTAAATCAGGCCGGGAGAGAGAGAGAGAGTGAGAGAGATAGAGAGAGAGGGAGGGTTTGACAGAGAGGGAGAGATGGGGCAGGGGCTGGCCACCGCCAGCCCCGCCGGCGCCGCTTCGCCGCCGGCGATTTTGCCCGCCGGCGGCGGCTCCCAGGGAATAAGAGAGCGGGGGAGACAAAAGAGATGGAGAGAGAGAGAAGGAAGAAAAAAAGAAGAAGAAAAGTAGCAGCAGCAGAAGGAGGAGAAGAAGAAAGGAAAAGAAGAAGAAGAGGGGCGGCGGCGGCGGCCGGAGGGGAGGCGCCACCGCGCCTGCCGGGGGTGCCGGTCACCGCGGTGCGCCGCTGGGCCACGGGCGTGGATCAGGCCCACGCCCCGACTTGGAACTGTGAGTGAGGGAAAGAATACAGTGAGAGAGAGATAGTGAGATAGAGAGAGAGAAAGAGAGAGATAGAGGAAGAGGGAGTGAGAGAGAGGGGGTTTTTGAGAGAGAGTTGTAGAGAGAGAGAGTTTATTGGAGAGTGAGAGGGAGAGGTGGTTGTGTAAGTCGGTTGGGTTAAGAGGCGGTGGAGAAGAGTGGAGAAGAGTGGAGAAGAAGAGAAAAAGAAGGAAAAAAAATGAATTGTTTATATTATTTAATAGGGTCAAAATTGACTAGCTCCGAACGGTGCCCAAAAATTACATAAATAGAGAATATTACGTGAGGGGAATATAAAATCGGATTCTAGAAATAATCTTCAGTTTGCAAGTTAAAAATCATAAAGTGTATCGCCGATACCGGACGACACCGATTGGCCTGATTTTCGATAAATTCAGAAAAGTCCCCAAAAATATCAAAACGTAAAAAATATGATTCTAAGACATAAGGTGAAAGCGAATTCTCAAAATTCTACTCCGTTTGAGAATTAAAAATCGGAATGCCGATTATCG